>OY757018.1:135358227-135395123 GCA_963580285.1 Lucinisca nassula | reverse complement strand
CAACAACGGATAAATCAGCAAAATGGTTGAATGACAGAAAAGGGGATATATTCTGATAAAATTAAATAAAAAAAACTCCATTTTTCTTTCTTCTTCTTGTAACGAAAACATGCCTATACAATTTTATTGGAACCTTTACCCCCCCCCCCCCACCCCAAACAAAAACTAAAAAAAATGTTGAGTCAGTGATACTTATAATGATATTTTACTTCTTTTATGCTCCAAACACAGATTGTGGTAATTCAATGCCGTTCTAACGAGTACCCACAATCTATGTTTTCTAATATACTAAACTTGATATTTTTCTATTTAAATGTTAATTAAATAAATAATAATAAAACATGTTTCATAACATAATTCATCTAAAATTTTGGAAAGCCTCTGTTTGAAAATTATATGGACAGCAGCTGTTTATTACAATCTATTATATTCCATTCAATTCAAATTTTATTCACTTAAGCATATACAGCTCATCGTGATATACATACAAATAATTAAGTGAAGAATAGCATGAAAGTGAATTACTGGATGGGTCAACATAAATAATAAATTGTCACACACAATACAAGTTTTCAGGCTACATACATTGACAGGTATGTTAGAAAATATCAAATCCCGGAAGACATCTAGCGCCTAGCCAACGTCGAAACAGCGTCGATACAAGATGTTGCATCGACGCCAATGCGACGCCGACCAGACGTCGAATGCCCGCAGTTTTCTACTTTATATGACAAGTATGGATGCTAGAGTAGTGGTCATCATAATTTGTTACGTTGGTGGTCTGAAAATGTTTTCGAGAAATAAATGAAGTACTGATCACTTAACTCATCACGAACACACGCCTATACAATTTTAACCCCTTAAAACTTTTTTGAAGAAAATCTGGAAATATTATCCTATTCCCGCTCTAGACCAGACCATGTGCACCCGTTATATACAGACCTGAACAGAGCAATCGTCAAAACCTCGATGAGGCGGGTCCTACGTGTACCCACCCACAATCCATATTCCAACCTGAATACAACATTTCTTTTTAAGTGGGGAGGGGCGGATACAATTACCATGTACTTGTATAGGTGTGTTTCCGAAATGAATAATAATAATAATAATAATAATAATAATAATAATAATAATAATAATAATAATTTATGCACATATGTAAACGGTAAACTATTTCCATTCATAAATCCGTGTGACGTAGAAAACATGTGAAAAATATCTAGGTCGCATGTAGCGGACTGTAACAAAGCATGCTCTGCACGAGCAAATTTCAGTTTGACATCTGTTTAGGTGTATCATCGACACTCAACAATAAAAATGAATGGATTAATTTAACATAAAGCGGTAAGTGAAATATAAACAGAATAATAGTGAAATATGAATTATTACTTTCAGAGCCCCTCTCTCTCTCTCTCTCTCTCTCTCTCTCTCTCTCTCTCTCTCTCTCTCTCTCTCTCTCTCTCTCTCTATGGACTTTACCAGGTCTTTTAATCCCGGAGTCGTCCATTTTCAATTGTAGGGGTACCAGTTTCGTTTTGTTCGACATACGTTGTTCAATAATCTTTATTTGAGTAAACAGTGTAGATCCAGATTAGACGCCGCGTTTTGTGGTGTCTGATCTGGGTCCGCACTGTTTGCCAATTTTCCAGATGCGGCATCTAGGCATTAATACATTTTTAAATATAAGAGTTACTTTATATATGTACAATCTAGTTATTCTTGTTGTGTCGTGAGCTATCCAGAAACGCCGACCGGAAGGTGATGGGTTTTACCCACTTAGATAATCTACAGTACCCGGAAAGTGAGAAAAGCATGCAGAACAGACCACGCTATTGAGTCTAGCCAAGCCACTTCACGCAACCAGATCAGTGAATCTGCCAGGGAGATTATCAACCATTTACCCAGGTAAGACCTCTTCCCTGTCCTGTCCCCAGTCCTGGTCCCACATACGGGCTATTAAAAATACATTATTTGGCGACGAGCGATGAAACGGAAGGGGGAATACTCCGGTCATTTCGTTAGAGGTGTATTACTACTTCACGAGTTATCCTCGGATTCGTTAGGGACGGTGAACATGATACGCGGTCCACTTCGTTATTTTTTTAACGTTGGGGATTGTGAAGGGTTCAGATTTACTTCACGTTTTCGGACGTGGGGGACGGTGAACATGATACGCGGTTCCTTTTGTTTACAGAGGGAACTGTGAAGGGTTCAACTCTTGATAGCCTGACAGGTTGAAATTGTAGACAGGTGAAGTTCTGAGGCATTTAGCTTCTTGGTTTGGCCTGTTTATTTTTTCAACATCGTGGAGCCAGTCAGTTTTGGGGACAACCGGTGAGTTTGGCATTTAGCTGAATGAACCAATTCTTAAGGCAGTCTTAAATTAATTTAAGTTTAGGTAATTGGATTGATTTTTGTTTGTCTTCTGCCAGTTTTTTCTTGGGGTAATTTTCAGTTTGGAAAAATTCTAAATTGTCCCTTGCCAGTTGGGGTTTAGTTTTGCCTGGTTGAGTGGCTGATTTTCTCCGTGGAATGGCAGAGGAATACCTGGTTGTCAAGAAAAAAGAAAAATTAATCTCTGTGTTTTCTAAACCAAGATTTACATGTACTTTTCTTCGATTGTTCGCTGTATTTTATACGCGACCATTATTATAAAAGAAATCCCTAACCTGTATCATTGTGGTATTAATTCAAGAAACCTACGTAAAATCTTTGGCGTATTCTATACACAAAGTACTTTCTTGAATGAAATTGGTGACAAATACCAGTCTGCATTTTTGAAGAAAGGGTTGGTTGGTTGGTTGCAGACGAGAAAGGGTTGTTTTCTTGAGTTTTCTAAACCGAAAATAGTCCTTTTTCTTCAATTTTGTTGTATTGAAAAGTATTGGCAAACAGCCATCTATTGAAAAAGCATAGTTCTTACATTTTAGGAGTATTCTATACCCAAAATAGTTAAAAAGAACTGCTTATTACTTAAAAGAAGCCAGCCATCTATTAAAAAGCATTGTTCTAACGTTTTAGAAGTACGGTGCAGTCCGGTAACATTGCGCATATAAAGTTTTTATAGCTACGTGTGACTTTGTTCAAGCCACCACTCAATTTTCACAGTCAACAAAATTGCAAAATCGACCAGCTGCAATGAAAATTGGCCTCTGAAGTTATTAATATACATGACAAAGAATACTATGAAAAGGGATACCCCCTTGGAATTGAACTACCAATTTTGTCGCCTAACACTGCGCACAATGTTTTTGAACAGTTTGAACATGAGGGTTGACTGAGATAAGTTGTTGATTCGTTCTTCTGCAATGTTGTCAGAAGCAGTCAGTTTAGATACAAGATAATAGCGCCTTTGGCTAGTTTTAAACTCAGTCTTGACTTTTAAAATTTTGTATTTTGAGAAAATTGAAAAATGCCACGAAACTATCTCATCTGCACGTGCAGGTCCATCTTTTTTCGGGTTAAAGTTAAACTTAATGCCGATGCACTGAATATAGTGGAATTGATAATTAGGAATACAGTTTGTGAAAATGCGAATGCAGGGTGCGCAAAATAAACGGCCATGCAAAGTTGCCGGACTCGACTGTAATATATTCTCAAAATTATTAGTAAATAACTGCTTATCACTGAAAAGACAGACTTTTCTGGGGTTTTCGCAGTATTCTATACGCGAAAATTATTGAAAAGTGTCTTGCCTGTCGAAAAGCCAAAAAAAAAAAAAAGATAAATATTTTGGGAAAGAATCTCTGGAGTATTCTATACATGGAGCTTATTCTTGAAATATTTATATTACACTTTACACAAGTTTGTATTTGTCACTCCTTGCACAAATCAAAGATAGCAAATGTTGAGGCAAAGATTATTGACCAGACAGATGGCTTGATAGGGCATTAGTCGTCTTCTGGATACACAGGCGCCGGACGACACCATCAGTCAAAGGATGAAGAAATGCTTTCACGTGAACAGAATTAATGGAAGATTGTAGTGGACATGGCGTTGATTTCTAATCCCCATGGCCAAGAACAGTAGAGCACAGTCATGAAGTTGATTTCTAATCCTCATGGCTGGGAAGAGTAGAGCACATTGGGTTGATTTCTAATCCCCATGGCTAGGAAGAGTAGAAGGCATGGAGTTGATTTCTAAACCCCATGACCTATCTAAAGTGGATTTCAGGAAGAATTTAAAAATGAACAGCAAGTAGTGATTGTGATCAGCCAGATGGTTCACCGGAGTGCTTGGAGTCTTCTAGACACATGCGCTTTGGTCGACATCATCAGACAAGAATGAAAAAATAGTTTCACGTGAAAAAATAGTCTTTGGTCTCTCCGAAAGCAGATATGAAAATGGACTTGATAAGAAAAAAGATAGGCCTCATGTCAGTGAATATGATTCCTACAGCCGTAAAAGACATTCATGGTCAAGATCACATGGTAGGAAGTTCGAAGAGTCAAGAAGGCAAACCAGACCAAGGTTAAACTTCAGGGGTTAAATCTCAGGAACAACCAAAAGAGGGCAGATTAAGCCAAGGCTGGAGACAGCTTCTAGAAGGCATGGAAGGTCGGGCTCACCTTCAAGAAGACAGAAATTGTCAAGGTCACCTAGGCGGGAAGGTCAAGTTCACCATCAGGAAGACAGGAATTGTCAAGGTCACCTAGGAGGCATGGAAGGTTAAGCTCCCCTTCAAGAAGACAGGAATTGTCAAGGACACTTTCTAGAAGGCATGAAAGGTCAAGAACACCTTCAAGATGACATGATGTGAGGAAATCACCTTCAAGAAGATGAGGTCAAGATGTCAAGGTCACCTTCAAGAAGGCATGGAAAGTCAAAATCCCCTTCATGGAATGTCAAGGACATCTAGAAGGCATAACATGTCAAGGACACATAGAAGGCATGACAGGTTGACTCTTCAAGAAGGCATGCTCCAGATATGCAAGGTCAGGGTCGCATACAAGATCATACATTCGACACCGGATGTCAAGGTCACCAAGGACATAGTCAAGGTCGAGTGAAGACACTAATGCTAGTATTACTAGGTCAAGGTCACCATGGCATACCGCTACTGATATGAGAAACAGCAAGTGATGATAACATATCACATCCTGAGGAGTCTTCTAGACACTCAAGGAGAGAGAGGCGTGGTGATCCGAAAACAGCTTCCAAAGAGCGTGGATTTGACGGAAATGTGTGCTGGATGTTTTTTAAACAGACATAAGTTTGAAAGCTGCAGGTCGGTTTTAAAATGGTCGGACAGAGAATTTTATGATTGCCTAAATTGGTCTTTAGAGGGCAAAGCTTTGGATTTCTTCGCAATCACTGCAGGACTGGGAAGAGATTTGAGGATAGATTGGGAAACAGCAGGAATGAAATTCCAGCAATCATTTCAAGATGGGAAAGATCTTTGGAAGAACAGCTGACCAAGTTCTGACCCTTGCCACTGCCACATTTAGAGACCCGCCTGAAAAGCATTGGATGCAGGAGGCTATTTCAAAATTCTGTCAGGGATGTGCTGATGAATAGACAGCCAAGCAAGCTTGTTTTGAACATTCTAAAAGTATGGAGGCTGCTCTTAATGGATTTAAACAACACCAGTGCAAATCCCAAGCGGTGGAAGGAAAGAGACATTCCAATGGGTAAAGAAAAGATGTTTTCCGTTAACAGTCAGCTCACTAACAGAAACCCGGGTACAACGACTGACTGCTAATGGAATTGATGGACAAGAATCGGAATGACAGAAGAATGAAACATCAAATGGAATGATCCACATTGAGAAAACGCCTTGGACACGGTGCTTGTTAAAGGGTGATAATGCATGTAATTTTGAATTTTGAACGGCGGCCAAAAGTGAGCCAGGAAGGGTTACTATTAGACCAGCCAATCAATTTCGGCTATTGCAAAATGTCCTAGTACCCGTGCTCTACCACCTTGAGAACACGCCTATGCTGTGTCGCTACCCCCCAGGTCTCTACAAGGATAATCTTGGTAGTACCATGTACTACTGGTCCCTACTTTCGTCCCGTTAGGATGTCATATTTTGGTGTTTTGGTTGTTGCTTTTCTCTTAGTTTGTAGTTAATTCAGCCAATCAGTGTGCAGTTGTTGACTTCTATCGCGGAGGATGCGAAAGGAGGTCAATCCTATTTTGCTTCTTAGCTTTTCAGTTTCTGAAAAGGTGATGCTTTCATCGACGTAGGATGTCGAGTTCTTATAAGTTCGTAAGTGGGTCAATTGGGACCGGACCGCCATATTTGCATATCATTATCTCATCCTCCGTGAAGGAGGATATCATATTGGGGATATATGGATTGTAATACATTATGGATCAGTACTGATTGTATGTGGTAGTGTTGTAACCCTCTTTTGTTCAGGATCAGTGTGGTTAGAATTATAATGTTTACACATAGGCGTGTCTTTTAGTGGTGAAAAGTTATGTGGTTTGGCAAAGGCGAGTATGTGGCTAACCAGCCGTTGTGCAATTTCGCTTTTATTTCATTTTGAACGGTCGGTCTAAAAGGCTTTTTTAAGGGTCTTCCTGTGTCCAAATCCCTATCGAATTTGGTCATTACCGTTGCCCCGCCTATTAAATTGTTCTGTATTTGACCTACTCCAGAGATGTATGCTCCGTTCTGACAGCATGCTGTCTTCGCTTCGCACATTTCCGGGTTTCATCAGGAGGGTGTCCCCAAGGGGGCCTCTACGAGGCAGCCTTCTGGGCACCCAGCTGATGACTTCTCGGTAGCTGTCCTACACGAGGTATGGTGGGATTCCCCGTCAAGGATCCCCATGTACCTGCAAGAGAAATTATGATTAGTGTGTATTGGAGTTAGGGTTAGGGTTAGGGTTAGGGCTAGGGTTAGGGTTAGGGTTACATAAGCCTAAGTTTAGACTTGTCTAGCACCGATGTGTTGCGTCGGCGGAGCACTCATAAGTGCAAAGCAAATGAGCCGCAACCACAGCGCCCCGCTTCGGCTCAACTGGCTCTAGTCCAAGTCATGTAGGGTAGGGTCTGTAAGAGGTAGAAGCAGTGCTCATGTAACCACTGTATAAGAATGTGTGGGTTTTGTGTTCCCCCCCCCGCACCCATGCAACCGGGGACCCAGGGCCACCGCCCCGGGAATGGCCAGTCCGCCCAAAGTGGGGGAATCATGTCCCCAGGGGCACCAGCCCGTGGCCCCCAGGTGCACGGAGAGGCAGAAATATTAGAATGGGGCCTATATCTATGAGTTTTGTGTTCCCCCCCCGCACCCATGCAACCGGGGACCCCGGGCCACCGCCCCGGGAACGGCCAGTCCGCCCAAAGTGGGGGAATCATGTCCCCAGGGGCACCAGCCCGCGGCCCCCAGGTGCACGGAGAGGCAGAAATATGAGAATGGGGATTATATCTATGGGTTGGGCAGCATAAGCAGCACTGTTAAATTCTTAGTAAAAATAATTCACCTGTTCGCGACGGCGCAGGCCAGAATCACAACGCGGTCACGGTCTGATTGGGATAACCCCCACCTAGGTTGCAACCAGCCCATGCTCCAGTAAGCACGCGATCACGACCAGGCGCAATTTTTGATTTGAATGATTTGTTTAGAGAGAAACTTATATGCTACTTCAGTTGATTCTCCCGACCCAGACACACAGATGAAACTGCCTGCCAAAATCGAGAGAACCAATGAATATTAATCATTTTCCGGCACACACAGCCATAACGACCAGTGCGCCTGAACAAGAATATATAGGTTCACAAATCCGCACACGCCAAACTACATACAAGCACTTTTGGCACATACGGATGTGCAAACCTAATGCATTCAGGATGTCCTGAACACAGTTCTGGGTATCTACATGTCATTAAAGACTGGTTATGGAACAAGGCACAGGGAACCAGATTGCCTCCCGCAGTCAGTAACCTAACGTTAGCAGCATTGGTTGGCTCTCTGGTTGAAACCTAGAAACCTTAGTCCCACGCCCAGCATAATTAGATTGAGAGATTCACATTGCTTTATGATCTAGTTTAGAGAGTGGGGGAATCCTATCTCCGGACAACCTCCCTTCGAGTCCCTGGGGGCAAGGATATATGGTGTTATTGGGTTAGGGCCAGGTGGTTATTGGAGGCTGTGTCTGTAATAGAAAGAAACATGCAGTATTAATGATCGCTGCATGAAAGGATTCCAGCGCTGGAAGAGAAATAAACTTGGATTAGTATTACATGGTTACTCTTTTATACTGCAGCTGTCTATATTTTATCGAATAACTCAGTGTCTTTCAAAAATGTAATGATTGCCTCAACTATCTGAGGCCTAATGTTTCGTGGGGGGTTAAGTAGGTCTTGTTCATCAAAAGTGTTGTATCCCAATATAAACAGTGCGGCTTTTAATTCCTGTCTGGGTTCTATATTTCCTTCACAGTGAAAAAGGATATGTTTGATGTTATTTTGTTCATCTTTATCACATCTATTACATTTGATGTGCTTTTGATTAAATACACAATGGGTCCCTAGTTTACTATGGTTTAGACGCAAACGTGTGTAAACTGCGTCATGTTTTCGGTTATCGCTGTAATGGGTAGTAGTATTTTAACCTTAGGTTCCAGTCTATGGTAGAAGCGACCTTTACTTTGTGGGTTGTCCCATAATTTTTGCCATTTTGTCATAATGGCCTGGTTAATTGCCGGGTATATTTCTGTTTTGGTCGGTAAGGTCTGTTCGTTTTTACCGTTTGTCATTGCTGATTTGGCACTTGAGTCTGCCGTTTCATTACCTGGGATATCTACATGGGAAGGAATCCATTCAAGGTAGATATTGTTGCCTTTGTCTTTGGCTGAGTCTAAGAGTAGAAGTATTTTGTTTATTTTATCTGGTCTTGTTTTTGATTGGCCAGATTGGAGGGCTTGTATTGAGCTGAGGGAGTCTGTAAGTATGACTGCCTCCGGGATGTTATTATCGATGATCCATTTAATGGCATGTTCTATTGCTATCAGTTCGATAGTAAATATAGACAGGCTGGGATTGGTTTTGAGTTCGATATTCACGTTTTCGTCAGGGACCGAAACTGCTGCTCCTGCTGTTTGTTTTTCAATATCTTTGCTGCCATCTGTATATATCAGTAGTCTACCCCTATGTTTTTTTTTCTATATAGTTTATACTAGTTTGTTTCATAATTGTTATGTCATTTTCGCCTTTTTTTCCCAATAATGTCCTTGATTGTACAGGAGGGGGGGGGGTTGTGCTTTAAGTCACACCTGTTTCTATAATGGGGTGGTTCGATATCTCCTTAGGTATGTTCAGCTCAGCTATGAGCTTCTGAACTGTAACGGAGTATGGTCGGTATTGGTGTGCCTTTTTAGTAGTTTGGCACCCATGTTCCCCAATGAGGTCATTTACAGGCAGATTTTTAACCCAAAGGCGAGGAACGTGCCCAATATTTTAGGATTAATTCCTCTCTTCTTAAATGGAGTGGTTTTATGCCACATTCTACTTCGAGTGCATTAATCGGGGTGGATATAAATGCCCTTGTTGCAATGCGGAGGGCTTGGTTTTGTACTGTGTCGAGCTTTTTAAGTTGGGCTTGTGAGGCAGAGTTATAGGCTTGTGCGCCATAATCTAGTTTACTTAAGATGAGGGCTTTGTATAGGTTGATAAGGGTATTCTTATCAGCACCAAAAGTTGTGCCCGTGACCAAACGAAGAATGTTTAGGTCCTTCTTACATTTCTGGATGAGCTGTTTTATGTGCTCATCCCATCTGAGTGCTTTATCAAGGATCATCCCTAGAAAGTTTACATTGTCCACAAATTCAAGTTTTTTGCCAAAAAGTTTGAGATCGAATTTGGAGGTGTCGATATTCTTTTTACGTCTAAAAAGTATGGCTTTAGTTTTAGTGTTGGACACCTTAAACCCCCACGCCTCAGCCCAAAATTCGATTTTTTGAGTGCTTTTTGAAGGGCATCTACGGCGCAACTGGGTGAATAATGTTTTCTTCATATTGCGCTATCGTCTGCCAATTGCGACAGCTGCAGTCTTTCTTCAGGGTCGAGATTCTCTTTTAGTGAAACCATGATTATATTGAAGAGAATGGGACTAATAACACTGCCCTGGGGACAGCCATTTTCTAATTTGTGCTGATTTGATGTTTCTTGTCCCACCCTTACTTGAATTTTTCGATTGTGGAGGAAATTGTGTATCCATTTGAGCATGTTTCCGTTTATGCCAAATTGTTTCAGTCATGTGATGGCCATAACTTAAATACCCTTTGAGATATATTGGTGATACTTGGCATACTTGTACACAAGGTTGAGACGGCGTGTCATGCGTAAGAATGGTTTTTGAGTTATCTTCCCTTTCAATAAAATAGAATGACTATCTTGTGATCGCCATAACTCCTATACCCTGCAAGGTATATTTATGATAGTTGGCATAATTGTAGACAAGGTTGAGATGGCGTGTCATGCGCAAGAACCACAACTCTTGGTACCATGGTTTTAGAGTTATATCCCCTTCCAATAAAATACTATGACTATCTCGTGATCACCATAACTCCAAAACCCTTCAAGATCTATTGACAATACTTGGCATAATTGTTCACATGGTTGAGAATGTGTGTAATGCGCTTTCTATTTGTGAAAAAAATTTCTGAAGGCAATATTGCCTTTTGGTCGGGGGATTTGCCAACCACTCTGATGTCTATTTTTTTTATAATCATAATTGATAATTAGCGAAAAAAAAAAAGAAGAAAAAAAAAAAGATCTTAGTTACTTGTCATGCTGGCGGACTTCTAGAGATTGCGGACATACTCGAATCCATATATTCTAATGCTTATTTCGGAAGGTGAAAATTTTTAACATGGATTTAACGTCTTTTTATTTAATATTATTTGAAAATTAATAAACAAAAAAACATGCGTTCTCGTCCAATTTTTACGTTGTTGGACATTTAGGGATGGCGGACACTTAGGGATGACCATATTGGGATCCCTTATCAAGATGCATATGTCCGAAGGTATTCTTTTTTAGCATAGGTTTAATTACTTCACCTTTTTCTTTATAAATCATTATTCATTATTAGCGGTAAGAACTATTTTCCAAGTTACTTGTCATGCTGGTGGACATCTGGAGATTGCGGACATATTCGGATCCATATATTGCAATGCTTATTTCCAAAGGTGAACATTTTTAACATAGGTTTAACGTTGAATTTGTCTTTTTATTTATCATTGATTGATTATTAACAATAAAAATGCTTTCTTAGTCAATTTTCATGTTGTCGGACATTTAGGGATGGCGGACACTTAGGGATGCATGGGTCATCCCTAAGTGTCCGACAAGAAAAAAAAAATGAAGTTAAATTTCGAATATTTTCGAGAAAAAAAGCGAAGTTTTCACTTAAAATGTCACAATTGATCATTCCCCACCGTTTCGGACATCTTCCCGAGAAACTAAGATTTTGTCATGCTGGCGGACATCTAAGGATGCCGGTATATTCGGATCCATATATTGCAATGCTTATTTCCAAAGGTGAACATTTTTAACATAGGTTTAACGTTAAATTTGTCTTTTTATTTATCATTGATTGATTATTAACAATAAAAATGCTTTCTTAGTCAATTTTCATGTTGTCGGACATTTAGGGATGGCGGACACTTAGGGATGCATGGGGCACCCCGAAATGTCCGACAAGAAAAAATTGAAGTTAAATTTCGAATATTTCCAAAAAATTTTTTTTCGAAATTTTCCCTTAAAATGTCATAATTGAACATTCCCCACCGTTTCCAACAATTTTGCGAGAAATTAAAATTTTGTCGGACACTTAGGGATGTCGGACGTTTAGGGATGCAACAGACGTTAAACCTCACTTCAAGCAATAGATAAATGATGATATCTTCCATTTTCACCACGTGAAATGTTCGTATAAATGTTATTTACACTATATGCTCATGGGCCATAAAGGCATATTGTGCTTTATTTCTGAATTAACTAACACTATATATGTACATATAAAAACTATATCGGGTACTCCGGTTTTCTCCCTCCTCTGATTAACGATCGGCTCGATATGAGTGAAATAATCTTGAAAGGGCCGTAAAACCAAAAAAAAAAAATAAAATAAAAACTATATCATGATATGTTTTAAATGATCAATCCACACACATGGATATTATTCCCTGCCCTTTGGAATACATTGTACACGTTGCATGTTACCACTTAAATGAATGAAAACTTTATTGAAATTAGATTTGAGAAGTTCCCCGGAAAAATGTTATTACAAATTTAACGCCTTCGCTCAGTTGCATTTATGTTCATGTAATGATGTAATGGAACGATTAGCATATTGTTTTTTATGTATTCTAGGTCAGTCTGGAGGCAATGACTTCTTTATAAGACGTTAAAGATTCCAATACGAAAACAGGGCTAAACAAACACATAGTACATTTGTTTTCGCAGAAAAATGATGAAAAATTGTGATATCTTTCTTATTTCTGCTCAAAATATAGATTGTGGGTACACGTTAGAACCGCCTCATCGAGGCGGTTCTAACGAGTACCCACAATCTATATTTTAGAGCAGAAATAAGAAAAAGCGGTTCTAACGTGTACCCACAATCTTTATTGTAGAGCAGAAATAAGAAAAATAAGGTTTACCCCTGATAACCCCAGTTTTACTATATAAAAGTGGGGTTCTAGGGGGTCAAAATGATATAGGCGTGATCTCGTGATGCACAGTACATTCCTTGAATAAGGGAAATGAGAAACATTACAGCTCGAAAATGAAATCAGGAAAACACGCCTTTATAATTTTGACCCCCCTCAAACCCCACTTTTATATCTTAAAACTGGAGTTAATATGGGTAAACGTTATAGTTTTATTTCTGTTCAAAAAACATAGTTTGTGGGTACTCGTGAGAACCGCCTCGTCGAGGCTGTTTTACCGAGTGCCCACAACCTATGTTTAATGCAGAAATATGAAAAATATCTGATATTTTTTTGTAGGAAATTTTTCATTTTTTTTTTTGGTGGCAAAATTCTGTAAATACACTGAAATTGCGCTATTAATCCCACCTAAAATTAAGACTAATTCTGCTTTAAAAAGATTGTTCAGTAGGCTGCAGTTATTCTTTCTTTGTGTTTTCTGCATACAGTGTCCTCTGGTCAGAGACAACCTTCGGGACTGTTCAAAAGTGGTCTTAAAGACCACTTTTGAACAGTCCCAAAGGTGGTCTTAATATAGGAATTTTACTGTATTTGAATAGGCGTGTATTCGTACTGATAAGTCAGATTCGTTTTCAGCTTATCTAAGAATTTTGGTCTCGTATGAGCCTTAAAGAAACTGAAAACTTCCCTGTAATTTCTTAGTTTCTCAACATCATCATAGATTCTATTATCATACGTTGATGATCTTTATGCGTCCTTGCTGAAGCATTCACATAAAAGGACAAAATCTTGTCGTTTTTCTTTACCTTAATTCAAAGAACGGTTCTGTGACAATCTGATTAATGAACAATAACAGCAAATACGAATGTTGTACTTAGCGCATCAATGCCTCATGCATTATTCTAATCTTATTTAGAACAATTTCCTTCCAGTTTGAGGCTGCTTTGTTTGCTGCACCTTTATAATCCCAGGAGCATATAAGTTCACTCACTGAAATTATATGCTCCTGATAATCCTTACCGTGGATATTCATGTTGTCTTGTTCTTTACCCTTTCTGTACCAAATGGAATCTTCCTCCTTATATATAGCAGAAGTCCATTTCAAAATATAGGGATGTCGGATTGTGTTTTCTTCAAAATCCATTTGTAAAATGGCTGAACTTTTTGCAAACAGTGTAGGCCCTGATCAGACGCCGCGTTCTGCGGCGTCTGATCTGGACCTGCACTGTTTGCCAGGGTACCCGTTTAGGGGTTTCCGGTACCAAATGGGTCAATGAAAACAGCAGCGACGCTGGTCAGACTCCGTAACGCGGCACCTTATGTACTTCATCATTTGCAATGTCCGTTTATGGACCTCTTGGCCAAAATGGGTTAGACTTACAAATTACGGTAAGTCCACCGATCTGACTATCAATTAAGGTTCTAGCTAATTATATTAGCTCTGTAGCTGTTTCGAGAGAAAATGTGCCCCGGGGATAGACAAGAATTGGCCAGACTGGTTATTTGTTCGTACCTTGTCCATAATGTGATAAATCTAAACTCCTAAGTCATAGACCTTGACTTCAGTATTTATCCTTCTAAGCCCTTTAACCCATTTGGTACCGGAAACTCCAAAATGGGTAAGTGGCAAACAGTGTAGGCCCAGATCAGATGCCGCAGAACGCGGCGTCTGATCTGGGCCTCCACTGTTTGCTTAAAGTTCAGGCATTGTCCAGATCAATTATGAAGAAAACACAGCCTGACACCCGTAAATTTTGGAATGGACTGCTGCTATATATAATAAGGAAGATTCCATTTTGTACAAAAAGGCTTAATAGCTTAAACAGCTTAAACTAGACACCGCTGTCTTTTTTGTCGTTACCGGCGCTGATTCCGTCAAACGGGCAGTGCGAAGCAAAAAGGAACAGGCAATCTCTGAATTTCTGCGGCCTTATCGGTTTCTGTAAGATGAGCATATACAGTCGAATTTTAATGGCTCGAACACCTTTGGGACCATGAAAATCTGATCGAGCCAGGGGTAGTTCGAGCCACTGGTATCTACTTCCAGGAGGCATAGCGGCGATAATCGATGTTCCATGATATAAATGTATGTTGTGTGTGCTCATTAGAATCGCCTCAATGAGTACACTTGATATACATTTGCAAGATAAAAGACGAAAATATCCTAAATTCCCCTCACTTCTTCTTATTTAGATACACTTCGTACAGACTCAAGAGCGGGTTCGACTCAGCCATGGTAAACGAGCCATCTGTGTTCGAGCCATCGAAGATCTACTGTAGTTTTAGTTAATATACGATGCCAAAGAAATAACTCTGTCAAACCTTAAGCCAGGCGACGATGCCTATGCAACTTTGATCCTGATGAGATGGCTCATAATGAGGCATCGCATCAGGATCTGCAATGATTGCCATCTTGTTGATGATCATTCGCCACAAGACCTGCCTAATTTCTATAATGAAATATCTCTCTTCAGACATATAGGGGTTATTAACGTATATCACAATGGCTTGTGCACCATCGTGTTAATTTGTCAGAATACATAACTTGATAATTTGTTAAATGCTTGATCTTTAAATCAAAGCACTGAAAGTGCTGGTGGGTCGACTGTCTCTGAGTGAAGGCTGAGAAAATAGTCCTGACTTTAGACTTTTCGTTCAATAGGATCTGAATAACTAGATCCGTTGGAAACAAAGAATACACCAAATAAACGAAAATAGCAGACTGGGTTTTATTGAGTCTGTTCATGACTAGTACTGAAATGTGCTTCACTGGCCACGCCCCTTAGCACCGGCTTAAGCAGAACTCTATTTTCAAAATGATTCTAAATGAACTCAATGATCCCAAAGGACCAGAAAATATAATCTGCACTATGATGGATGTAGGGGGAGACTTTTTACGGCCGCCACGCGGCACAGCACCAGCTGCAGTGAAGATAAATAAGTTCTGAATAGCTAGATCCTTTGGAAGCAAAGAATACACCAAATAAACGAAAATAGCAGACTCGGTTTTATTGAGCCTGTTCATGACCAGTACTAAAATGTGCTATACCGGCCACGCCTCATACTGTAGGAGAAGTTGCAGGGACAAGAACAGTACTACAATGTTCACGTACAGACTTACTACAATGTTTACGTACAGACTTATGTACACACTTAAATTTCAGTATTTTAAGTGTAGGCCTGGTCAGAGGCCGCGTTTTGTTGCCTTGTGTGGCGTCTGTTTCTGTATGTAATCACGGTTTGCTAATTCACCAGTCAAAAGACGTTGTTGCACTGATAGCAACAGTTTATTTATCTATTATTTTACATGCATCTATTTATTTACTTTCATGACGTTGCCCAAAATTTATTAGCTTCACCGTGTGCCCTTCTGTATACATGTATGTACTGAATAGGAGCAACACAACAGTCATCTTACTGCATTTACAGTATTGCATTTATAGCTCTTAAGCGCAAATGCCAGCCAAGCTTTGTTGGAATTTTTTTTTTTTCAAGTTACTTAACTGCCTTTTTAAATGATTGTCCTAAGGCTTGTTTTGCTGGCCGAAATCAAACTATCTACGAATATATATAGCTCAGAATGTTCAATAGATTCCATTAAGCGCAAGCTGAGGTCGGGCTTTGGCTGATTTCGTCTACATAAGATAGACGCTTAAGATGCCAATCACAACAATTCTCGTCTGCTTTTTTGTCCACTGTCTTTGCATATCCAAACACTTAGGACGATTTTGGTAGATGTGAAACCAACAGCTGAATTAGCCCATTATGTTCGGGCGTTTCTTCTCCGGGTGCTCTATTTTTATACCCCAGCGAAGAAGTGAGGAGGGTATATAGTTGTCCGTTTGTACGTAAGTATGTACGTCAAACATTGTAGTACTGTTCTTGTCTCTGCAACTTCTCCTACAGTATTTGGTATAGGGCATTGAAACTTGCAACACAAGTGAAAATGTGCATTACGGAAACAGTGTTATTATCAAACCCCTTATTTCAGAATTATGTCCCCTTGAACGACTTAATTAAACATTTGTCCATATGTGTAGCATATGAGGTCAAATAGTACTGTTCGTGTCTCTGCAACTCCTCCTACAGTATTTGATGCAGGACATCGTTTCAGACATGCATTTCACGACTTAATTAAACATTTGGCCACATGTGTAGCATATGAGCTTAAATAGTACTGTTCGTGTCTCTGCAATCCCTCCAACAGAAACAGAATTCTGATATAAGCCCTTATTGCTGAATAATATTCCCTTGAACGTCTAAAACATTTTCTAGTATATGAGGTTAAATAGTACTGTTCGTGTCTCCGCAACTCCTACAGTATTTGATGCAGGACATCGAACCGGCAAATGCCGTTCAGACATGCACTGAATATATGCCTAAAGGAACAGGATTCTGATCCAGTCCCTCATTACAGAAGTGCGTCTCCTTGAACGACTTAAACCATTTTGGCTATATGAGTAGCATAGACGGTTAAATAGTACTGTTCGTGTCACCATAACTGTTACAGTGTTTGGTGCAAGACTTTGAAAATTGCAACACAGTTCAGACATGCATTGAACAGGTACATAAATGAAACATGATTCTGATCCAGCCGCTTTTTCCAGAATCATGAACCCCCTTGAACGACATAAACCTTTAGCCATATGTTTCTTGGAGAATGTTGCAGTGTCTAGTTTAGTAAACAAGTGTGCCTGTCAAACCCATAGGTCAAGCAAGAGGCGTTTGGCGGGGGCATTCATCTCCGTTAGTGAAATAATCTTGTAAGGAAAGTAAAAATGTACCGAAGACCCACGGAGCGGGATACTGGCAAATCGAGTAGGTCCAGATCGGACATCGCAGAATGAAGCGTCTGAACAGTCTACACTTTTTGCAAAACGTGTTTGGTGGTGACCATGACTGAACTTTAAACCTCAAATTCGTGAAATCTGGTTTTGCCTGTAAGATAATCGATGCGGAGTGCCGTGTAAAAAACGCATTATTGGATTTCCTATAGCGCTTTTGATAAACCATCTGACCTAACATCGATAAAAAGTACAGGACTATTAATAACCGTAATCTTGGTTTCCCGAAAGTGGTCACGTGGACAACAGCACGATTTCATTTCTTTGCTTTATAACTTTGAGTAAACCAGTCGATCTAAAACCCGACAAGGTCGCAAACAAAATAGGCAATAAGCTGGATCCCGATACAATTACCTCAAACCCCCTATCGAAGACACGAAGAGAAAGAAATACCAACACAAACAACTTCACCATATTGTAAACGAAAACATGTTAGCGGACTCGGCTGACATCAACACCTAAATTATTTGTTTGATTCCGTTCAGAAATCCATCCAATGCATTGGTGCACCGTAATCATCCGTCCAGCATTTTAACCAACTTGATGGCATTGATTTCATTCAGCGCTTCAGTCAAGACTTATGTGTACCGAAATAATTTCTTTGAATCCGATTACCGACCCAGCCATTTGTGCAGTAAAAGTATATGTTGTTTTCCATTCAGAATACAACCAAGACATTCGAGCAGCTAAATGATTTTCAGCCTAGGCGATCCTGTACACATATCATGTGTTTCTGTTCAGTAAGTAACGCAACCAAGGCATTCATTTTGTTCATCTGAATCATTTCACTGATTTCATTCCGCGACTCAGCCCTTTTATAGAACATATTTAACTTCACTACAGCTGGTGTGTGGGAATGTGTGGCGGCGGTAAAACGTCTCCCTGCCCTACATCATAGTGTAGATTATATTTTCTTGTCCTTTGGGATCATTGATTCCATTGGGGAATTTTGAAAATATCTGAGGATCACTGATGAGACCTAATTGGCCGAAACTAGCTAGTCTGGCCCAGAAAACATGTACACTCCATATTTTGTAGTTCTGTGGTGTATTCCTTGCTTCCAAAGGATAACCCTTTTATAGAACATATTTGACTGCATCTCAGAAGTCATTTAGATTCATAAATGCTTTGGCCGAATAGTTGAACGGAATCAAAGTAATGATTAATGTCACCAAATTGTGTGCTTAATTCAGCCGAAGCATTTGTGTACCTAAATGATTTCTTAGATTCTGTCCAGCGATTCAGCCAAGACACTTGTGCACCTTAATCATTTCTTAGAGTCTGTTCAGCGATTAAGTCCAGACATAATATGTGCGTCTAAATAATTTCGTTTGTTCTCTTCTGTGACTTAGCCCTGGCATTTTTGTGCATGTAAATCAGACATTAATCCTATTCTGCGATTCAACCAAAGCATTTGTACACATTAAACTTTGATTCTATCCAGTGATTCAGCCAAAGGCATTGACATCCCTAAACCATTTCTTTGATTCCATTCAGCGATTCAGACAAGGCACTTGTGTACCTTAACCATTTTTAGATTCTATTCAGCGATGAAACCTATCCGGAATCAAGGAAAAGGCTTAGGAGCACAAATACTTTTTCTAACCGAGATCGGACAGTTATATTGAGACAGTTTAAATGTCGGACTAATATCACATACATGTGGCGGCTCTAACGAGCTTCCACAACCTTTATTTGGAGTATATAAGAGCAACAACAACAACAAATGGCAATGAGTCCAAAGGACACGGATCCTACTACCCGGTAGCACAAGTTACATAACATAATACGAAGTCTGTTCCAAAAAATAATGTCATTTTAAGTGTTTCTCCTTTACTGCAAATTTCAAATCTTTTTGGCTTAGTTTGCCCTTTAAAATACTATCAGTCTTCCTGAATAGACCTTTTAGCCAGTCTATCCACTTGTTTTGATCCTTAAGATACTGATAAACCGTGGATCCACGGGCTTTTTATGAATTGTATATTTTCCCAGATACATGATATTTGAGAATATTCGCAGTGGGGTGGGGGTGGCAAATCTGTCGAAAATGGAGGATGTAGTAGGATAGTGACCTTTTCTGACTCCAAAACCTCGGTCACAAGGAGTACCTTGTGAGCGGTTGCATTGTCATGAAAGTTTCTGAGTTGCTTATTCCCTTTTTGGGAGGCGGATTTCGTAGTTATTCTTCGATTTTCTTAGTACAACATTTTTATAGAATTTTGCTGTGACTTGTCTGCCTTTTGGCATTAAACATTTCATGACTGGACCCTTATTGTTGAAGGCATAGAGGATCTTACATGAGTATTCATCTATTATTGAATTTATTGAACGAGTTGAGGAAAATATAAGATACGAGGCTTTGCCGAGCATTTTATCCCTTTTCCTCAACTCGTTTAATAAATGTAATAATATATGAGAATTATTGAATTAATAAAACGAGTTGAGGAAAATGGATAGAATGCAAGGCTTTGCCTAGCATTTTATCCATTTTCCTCAACGGGTTTAATAAATTCAATAAATTCAATAATACATGAGCACGAATGCAAGACTCTTTTTATCATATAACATTTAAAACTCATTTTACTCACGATTGTTTTGCAAAATTCTCAGTATTCTGCCATTAGTAAACACGACGTCGTCAAGGACGTCGTACATGTAACGTTACGGGGCGTATCTAACTAATTTTCACTAGTGGATTATCGATTTTATTACAAGACGTTGGTTATTTCTCAGGAGCGACTTCATATGATAAAATAAAGATATTTTTCGGACAAGGAATATGCACAGGCCGTTCTCAATCTTCACATGTCGCAAAGACACTTTGTTTTAAAAACTATGTCTCTTTCCCAACCCAAAATGAGCTGTACCATATGCTTTAAGAATGCGTACAGATCCGCTATACGATTTACTGTGTCTGATCTTTCGCAGTTTGAAACAATGCCATATCAACAGGTAAAGCGTTTGCATTAGACTGGTCCCAGACTGCAGGGATAAGAACCGCCTCATTGAAGCTGTGGGTATTCTTTAGAATTAAGACTGTTCTAACGAGCATACACAACCTTTGTTTCAGATTTTGAGATATGAAAGAATGCACTATGTCATACGGATGTGTTGTCGTAATGGACATTGTCCAGCTTTTTAAACACTTTTGTTATTATGTAATGTTTGTCTGGCTGCCAGTTGTGTGAAGGACAGAACTATTGTCTAGACGGAATTAGAGTCGGTATTATGTCACAAACTTATTTCCTTTTTGGTGGTTTCACTGGGTCACATTTTTTCTGTATTGCATTTAAGTCGTTTCTCTGACAATTCCAAAATATTTCACCAAAAACATTTATTTTATATGCGAGACGCCAAGTTCTGCATCTGAGTGTCAGGTGGGTTTCGCCGAGTAGTCCGGGTTTCGCCCACCTCTGATTAACGATCGGCTCGAAATAATCTTAAAAGGGTCGTAAAACAACAACAAGAACAGCAATAACAACATATATTATGGGTACTTGTTCGAACCATGGCACAAATTTGTGTATCTTTCATCTTTGACTTAAGGCAGCACTCTCAGATTACAGTTGTATCCCTTGCTACTATTTCTTCGAAACGTCCGATTTTACTGTTCAATGAGTGAAACGGCCGTCTTAAAACCATCTCACAATCGCAAATTCTAATGCGTTTTAGCGCGGGATGATACCTATTTATTCTGTAACGACAAATAGTGTCCCACTGAAGGGGAATGGGAACACCTGGCAGATTTTCCGCCATTTTTCAAAGGGAGACAACTTTCGGGACTTCCTGTTTGCTCTTCTTTAAAGTCTGTCCCACTGAGAAAGGGGTCAACTCTTCAATGAAAGAATTTGTTCGTCAGGAGCAAATTCTTTCCTTTAAGAGTTGACCCCTATTGACATGGGAGACAAAAATACTTTTGAAGGGGTTCCAACCCCTGAAGATGTTCCGATTCTCCTTAAAGAAAGAACGACTTCTTGCTTTGCTTTAAAGTGAGATAGTTGGAAATTGTTCGACATCATTTATTTGCTTAATATCAGCGGTTTACGGGTTTACGGTTCGGAAACGCAAATGCACGGGTTACGTTTTACAAAACCGCGTCAAAATATATACAAAAAACACGTATTGTTTTTTTTTACAAATGGAAACGCGGATTATCAGCAAAATTATAATGCAAACAACAACGATGTCGGCCATTATTCTTTCAGCTTCATGAAAGTAAGTAAGAAATCTGATGGCCATAATGGCAGCCTGTTCCCTTTGCCACCAACGGAGAGGTTGAAGTAGGATTTAGTGCAGAGTATATATCTTAAAACACTCAACTTGAATATTTGTAAAAATCAAGTACAATTTTGTTGCCTATTTTCACGTACGTTGTAACCTGTAACGTTTTATATGAATATGTGAGAAAAGAAATGGGTATGAACACCTGTTTCGTGTATAGTGTTTAGGAACCTAGTACATGTTCTTACATGTGAACCGTAATTTATGGTATTCAACCAAACCGGGTTGAACATTTGATCGGGAGGTCTACAAAATAGAAGTGAAGGCAATGAACACCACCCATCAGAGATACCAAAAGGAAATTCAATAGCGGAAAGCCAAATGGACAGTTACTTTCTCACAAAATGACCAGATGGCTATCCAAAACAAAAAGATATTATAAGCGATACACAAACTCGAAGACACTAGATTCCGTCGCGATTTAGACAATTTATTTGTTCAGTCAGCGTGGAGGCTTCCTAATTCATCAATGCAACATCTCCGAGAATACAAAAATGGGATGAAACAACGGTGAGGACTAGACAGCAAAAAACCACTGAAATGCTGGAGCCAACGAAAACCAAAAGTTAGACTTCTATGGGTTCAACCAGAGACAGAGCATCAGATACCAACCAATATTACCTAAGTAAAATACAAGTGAATGCAATGATCAGGAATCGATACAATTAACCCACAGCTCCTTTACCCCCGTAACCCCGATTTTCTCTATATAAAGCGGGGTTTAGGTGGGTGTTAATTTCACGTATTTATTGACCTGAAGCACACTACTGCCCGATACCCCGTCATTCGTGCTGCCTGATTTCACATTACGAAAACACGCCTAATCAAATATATTAAAAAGATTACCGCCAAACATTTAAAAGAAAAAAATAGATAAAAAGTTCTGATATTTTCAATATTTCTGCATAAAACATATATTGTTGGCACTCGTTAGAACCGCCTCGGCGAGGCGGTTCCAACGAGCACCCAAACTCTATGGTTTTGAGCAGAAATAAGAAAAATAGTGCATACACACGTTAACCCGTTTTACTGAATAAAAGTGGGGTTTAATTGGATGAACATTATATAGGCGTGTTTCGTGATGATTTTTTCCATGGATTTAAAAAAATATAATAAAGACAGTATAGATCCGAATCAGCTGGCTTCCACCAAGGAGACACCGGATGTATGCTCTTAAAAAAGGTGAAACAACAACTACAAGCCACAGACGCTTCAACAACAACAACGAAAGAACAAAACAAAAAATAAATATACATCCGGGTTCGGCATGATGAAGGTTAAGAAAATCCAGGTTTAAGAATATCTTTTTATCACAAAAAACCAAGAGCGTGTTTCTTATTGAAAGACCTTTTTGTTTGTACGAATTTTTTCGATTGCGATTAAAACTTCAAGCTATTCGAATCGCTCTCGAACATTGATTCTGGGTGTTTTCAAGCGCGCGCGAGAAATGACAGTGACTTTTACACCACAGCTACCATTGTGTCATTACGTGTCTTGCCCAAGGACACATCTTTATACCGGTCGCCGGATTCGAACGCACAGCCTCTCGATCATAAGTCGAACGACCTTAACCACTACGCTATCGAGGTTTATAAAGACCTTTTTGAGAACAACCATTCCAAAAGTTTGAAAACAATCATGCCAATCCTTATTTTTCATAACAGAAAAAAAAAAATCGCACACAAATTATCTTAGCTATAAGAGACAGCTGTATTCTGCAACGTCCAATTTCAGGCATGTTCAATGATGTCCTAGTTCCTTAAATGCAATTAGGAATGTAATTATCAGCAAATTGCGCTGATGGTCATTCTATCGTATCATCGCAGGCGTTGAAAAGTACAATTTGTCTGAGGAGCTGAAAATTGCTATCAGATAACGTTTTATACAATTACATATACTGTAGCACCAAGTTAACAGATCCATGAAATGGGTGCAATTTACAGTAAAATTCCTATATTAAGACCACCAATAGGGCTGTTCAAAAGCGGTCTTCCAGACCGCTTTTGAACAATCCCAAAGATGGTCTCGTTATAGGATACACTAGGTGTGGAAACCACAGACAGAAGATCTGAAACCTTCTCAAAAAGTTTTTAAAAGCAAATTTAGTTTTTTTTTATCGAATCATCTCAGGCGTTGAAAAGTACAATTTGTCTGAGGAGCCGAAAATTATCAGATAACGTTTTATTCAATTACTTATACTGTAGCACCAAGTTAACAGGGTTATGAAATGAATGCAATTTACAGTAAAATTCTTATATTAAGACCACATTTGGGACTGTTCAAAAGTGGTCTTTAAGACCACTTTTGAAAAGTCCCGAAGGTGGTCTCGTCATCGAGACACTAGGTGTGTAAACCACAGACAGAAGATCTGAAACCTTCTCAATAAGCTTTTAAAAGCAGATATACTCTTTTTAGGTGTTTTTAATAGCGGGAATTTTAACTGTTACAACGCCTTAACCACGCCGTACGGCGAACCTGTCTTCGTGGCTTGCGATAAAGCATGTCACAGAGGGTCTTCTCTACAATGACTAGCTAGGGTCTCAGAATTTTAGACGAAGCAACTGTAGGCAATATACTTTTCCCACAGTCATTACGAAAAGACGCCTATACAAATACATTGCCAACTTTACTGCGAAAAAAAAAACACGAAAATTCTTAGATGATAAAATGCGACATTTTTCTTATTTCTGCTCAAAATATAAATTGTTGGTACTCATTAGAACCGCTTCATCCTGGCGGTTCTAACGGGTACCCACAAGCGAAATGTTAGAGCAGAAATAAGAAAAATAAGGTTTACCCCTGTAAACCCCAGTTTTACAAAAGAAATGTGGGATTCAAGGGGGTCAAAATTATTAAGGCTCGGCAGTTTCGTGATGGTAAACACTTACATGTATGTTCCAGTAACACCGGTTTCCAATTGTTGGTTTTAGATTTTAGTTTGCTCCGGCATTTAAGTTATTCTGTCGAGTCGGCACCGTTGTTAATCTCCGAGATGTTTCACTGATCAGTTAGGAATCCCTCATGCAGCCTAAACAAATTATTTATCTCATCCACGAGATAACAAAGAGCGAGGATTGTGGCCATGTAATATTCATTTTTATCATATGACGTCGCGTCTGAGAGTGTAATAACGCCATGTATTATTTTCGATAATCCACTAGTGGATTAAATATGCAAATTAACTAGATACGTCCCGTAACGTTACATGTACGACGTTCTAAACGCCGTCGCGTTTACTAATGGCGGAATATTGATTTTTGTAAACAATCGTGAATAAAATGCATTTCAAATGTCATATGATAAATAGAATCTTGCATTCGTGCTCATGTATTATTGAATTTATTAAACTCGTTGAGAAAAAAGGATAAAATGCTTGGCAAGCCTCGCATTTTATCCCTTTTCCTCAACTCGTTTAATAAATTCAATAATACATGAACACTCGTGTAAGATCCTCTATATCTCATCCACGAGATAACCAGGAGCGAGGATTGTGGCCATGTAATATCCATTTAAGGGGAATGGGAACACCTGGCAGATGTTTCTGCCATTTTCCAAAAAGGACAACTTTCGGGACTTCCTGTTTGCTTTCCTGTAAGCCCCCCTCCCCCCTCCCATTGAAAAAAAATGTCTACTCTTAACGGAAAGAATTTACTTCTTCGGAGCAAATTCTTTCCTTTAAGAGTTGACCCCTATTGACTTGGGAGACAAAAATACTTTTGGAGGAGTTGCCTCCCCTGAATGTGTACCCTTTTCACTTAAGCCCCAAGTAAAAAATGGCGGTTCTCTTGCGGTTTGTTATTGTTATATACATAAAGTTTGTTTTTGCATGCATAATAGACGTGGAGGTAATGATCCGGAATCGATACAATCAACCACAGCTCGCATCAGAGACACCAAAGGGAAAGACACACAACATGAAACAACAGACCCTAATGGAAACACCAACAGCAGAAAGCAAAAGGACAGTTACTTTCCCACAAAATGGCCAATAGGCTATCCAAAATAAAATAACATAACCGTCAGCGGAAACGAATTCCACTGGGGGGGGGGGGGGGGGCTTAGGGGTTTAAATCGATTTTACGTGGCCACAATCATCGCCCTTACTTCTCGCAATCCTCGCATGTATTGCTAATATCTTTTTAATTTGGATAGCCGTGTGGCCATTTTGTGGGAAAGTAACTGTCCATTTGGTTTTCCACCTGTGACGTTTTAATTATGGTGATTTGTTCCTTTCCCGTTTGGTGTCATGGACGGGAGATAATTTTATCGATTCCTGATCATTGCCTTCTATTCTGTTTTGTAAATCGTTTAATATGTACCGGCCCCGATAGCTCAGTTGGTAGAGTGCCCGCACGGGGAACGGGAGGTAACGGGTTCGATCCCGGGCCGCGACATGCCAAAGTCGTTAAAAAATGGTACTCGTTGCTCCTCGCTTGGCACTCAGATTTACGGGGTAGAGCTAGGACTGGTCGACCCAGTGTCAGGATAATGTGACTGGGCATGGTATCATGTAATGTGTCTGGGACATTGATACTTCAGTGAGGCAGCACTATAAAAGTGAGCATTGAGCTCCCTGTCGCAACCAGACACAGTCGTGATATGACTGATAAATTGTTGAAAGCGACGTCAAACCCGAATTCACACACACACATTAAATATGTTTTCACACAATATGGTCCATATGCATGTATAGACATGACTGCACTTTTAATTTTGGACTAGTCCGCGTTTTAGGTAAAATCGCCTTCAGTCGGAATTTTATATTGGGCGATATAGTTCTACTGAGGATCGTACTGCATCATATTAACAACTTGGCCACGACATATGCATAATGGCATTATCAAAAAACTCCATTATAGTTTTAAAATCCTATGAAAAAAGAAATCCGAAACCTGCTTCCCCTAAAACATGGAACAGTCTTATTACGCTTGAACGTTGAACTCTCAAAGGTCGTTGAAAAACTATAACAGCTTTGATAACAGCATAGTTTCCTGAAAATGTTGAAATAATAGTTGTCACTTCCAAGTCCCAATAATGCTCGCATAGAACGAGATGATTTTATTGCACGCAGCAGATGAATGTACGAGCTGAATTATTCTGACATGCAAGAAGCATATTGCAAACGGAAGACTCACGCGCGCTTGAATCGCAACATGTTAAACCCTGTTTTTGTCGATGGCGAACAACAAAGGTGCAGATCGGCCTGCGCATGCATACAGTCTGATCAGCACCAGTTGTATTTTACATCTTGAGAGTACAATACTCTAGTTTTAATAGCAAAGACTCCAATTAGTTTCTGTGGCTCACATCACGAAAACGCGTATATAATTTTGACCCCCTCGAACCCCACTTTTATATAGTAAAACTGGGGTTTGTAGGGATAAACCTTATTTTTCTTATTTCTGCTCTAAGATATAGAATGTGGATACTCGTTAGAACCGCCTCGATGAGGCGGTTCTAACGAGTACCCACAATCTATATTTTGAGCAGAAATAAGAAAAATATCACAATTTTTCATCTGAAAATTTTCATTTTTTCGGCGATAAATGTGTCAATGTATTTGTATAGGCGTATTTTCGTAATGAGTAGATCGGTTTGTATATAACCGACAATAGCTTTTCTCAAGACGGGGTCTATTTATTCATTTCCATGCATGATTGTCAATAGTTTGTAGATTAAATGAACTTGTACTATCGGACTGCCGCCGATTTTGAAGGAAGCTACAGGCTTCATGGTTGCCGTCCTATAAACTGAATTGCTCAGAACTGGACCGGTACTGAATGAAAGCATTTGCGCCATATTCCAAATGATCAGGAAAGACAAGCATATTTAGAAAGAGCAGTGCCTTTTATAGATGTATATCTAAGCTTTCATCTTCAAATAACATCAACATCACGGAAACACGTCTATACATGTTTGGCTACCTGACACCCTACTTTTATATGAATGTAAAACTGGGGTTTTGCAGGGTATACATTACTTTTCTTATTTCTGCTCAAAAACATTGATTATGGGTATTCGTTAGAACCGCCTTATCTCGAACAGGCCAAGGGCCGGTCAGACATACACAACGACCAACGCGCAGATGACCTGGTTAGCCTTTTTTCTGTTTACTATTTCACAGAATTTTTCTGTTTTTCGCACGTAGGTGTTGCAGGTACATGACGGACTTGAACTAGGACAGCTCTAGTCCATAGTTTGCCAGTCAGTTGTTAATAGATAAATTATAACTGCCAATTGGCAGAAAATGGGAATGTATTTTTGTTGTATAGGGCAACCAAATGGTTACATAATTTAGCCTCATTCATCGATTGTTTTCACTGCTGAACTTAACTGTCAACCTCGATAGCGCAGCGGTTAACGCGTTCGACTTATGATCGAGAGGTTGTGCGTTCGAATCCGGCACCCGGTATCGAGGTTTGTCCTTGGGCAAACACGTAATGACACAGCCTCACTCCACCTAGGTGTATATGGGTAGCAGTGGTGTTATAGTCACTGCCTCTCTCGCGCGCGTGAAAACATCCGGAATGAGTGTTCAAGAGCTCTTAAATAAGGTTGAAGCTTCCATTGCAATCGAACTAAAATAAATTTGTATAAACTAAACTAACTGTTACCCTGCTGAACACTGCAACCCCTACCTTTGCAAACAGTGTCCAGACCTGGCCCCGAGGTTTTAAAACGTTTTCGTGCTCAACTCAACTGCGTATGAAACTTGTGGCGCTCATAAAAATTAAAATACTAAGAAGCTGAGCGATTTTTCTTTCTCAGGGAGCAGAGAATGTTATTTGTCCTGCTCACAAATTTTAAAATGCCAACAATTGTTGGCATTTTAAAATTTGTGAGCGGGACAAATTTCATGCTCAAGTGAGCTGTGCATGAAAAAAAGTTGTATAACCTCGGGGCCAGATGCCTTCTGGTTCTACACTGCATGTTAGGCAGCATTCAATTGCACTTTATCAAGTAACCTGATTGGTGGAAAGTCGAAAATGGATGTGGCTTAATTGATTTATAAAGCAGCATAAAGGTTAAGAGAAATAGTTATACGCCATTTTTAAGGCAAACTACATGTAGTAAGAAAAAATCACTCAGGAAAGGCCACAATCCAAGAACGCAACCGTCTCATGTCAACGATAGAAAGTGACACGGAGGCACACACAAAACCACAACAGCACGAACACAAATAACAGTTAAGACAATGCAAAAGAGCGATCGCCTAGTGACGGCCAGTAGTAAAACTACTTGGGGGCTTCAACTCCGGAATAGTATTAAACAAAATAACAATAACAAATTGATCCGCATGGAGGCTTTCTAGCTCAACAGTGAGTCGTGATAACAGCGTGGTAAAATGGTTATGTATAGATTAATATTATCATGAATCAGGGTTGAGGACTCAACAACAATCCGACGTCAGAGCAGAAGAAAACCACAAGTTAGATCACGGAGGATCGAACCCAGGAAATATCCGGCGCCAGCCTTCCCGAATTCAAAGGAGTTAGAGTGGGACCCTCATCAAAGAGTCCGGAGTCCGACCCACCGCCATGCAACCAAAGAGCGAAGTGAAGTTGTCCACTGTAAAAGGGTCGACAACCAAACACGCGGTCTGTCGCATATCATCCATGCTAGAGCCACTTTTCTTGTATTTAGCAACAACTTTATGCTAACTTTTCTTTCCCGGAGGATTTAAGAGTAGTCCCCTAATGAGAAGGGAGACCAGTATATTTAAAGAATTGCCTCCCCTACATTACGATAATACATCCGTGCGACAAAATGCATTCTTTCATACATGTACATGTATCTCCAAAATGGTTACTTTTTTGATGAAAGTTTGTGATATTCATATCGAAAACACGCCTATACAAATACATTGTCAACTTTACCGCCGAAAAAACGGACATTTTAAGACGAAAAATTGTGATACTTGTCTTATTACTGCTCAAAATATAGATTGTAGGTACTCGTAAGAACCGCCTCATAGAGGCGGTTCTAACGAGTACCCACAATCTTAATTTTGAAGCGCGAATAAGAAAAATAAGGTTTACCCCTGAAAACCCCAGTTTTACACTATAAAAGTGGGGTTCATGGGGGTCAAGATTATATATAAACGTGTTTTCGTGATGTATTATTTTGATCCCCTTAAACCCCACTTGTACATGTTTATAGTAAACCTGGGGTTTACAAGAGAAAACATTATTTTCCTCATTTCCTTATTTCTGCTCAAAAACATAGATTGTTGGTATTCGCAAGACGGTTCTAACGAGCTCCCACAATCCATGTTTTGAGCAGAAGTATGAAAAATATCAGAATTTTTTGTCAGAAAAAAAAACAACCACTTTTTTAGTGGTAAATTTGTCCAACATATTTGACAAGAGGGCCATGATGGCACTGCGTCGCTCACCTGATCCAAAGGGTAACAAGTGGGCCCGGGGGAGAGCCATTATTGGCCCCAGGGCTATAATTTGCATAATCATGGTATAAAAGGTGAAGCTTCATACCAAATATCAAAGACCGGAGCCTTCTAGTTTCAGACAAGAAGATTTTTAAAGGTTTTCCTTACATAAGTCTATATAAAACCTACCGGCCCGATCAAAGGGGACCACCTAAGGATCATTCCTGTGAAGTTTGGTCAAAATCCGATCAGTGGTTCAGGAGGATGTGTCGTATGAAGAATTGTTTACGGACGCACGCACGCACGGGCGGACGCATGGATGACTGTCGAAAAGTAATCACAAAAGCTCACCTTGTCACTACCTAAAAAGGCGCGTTTTCGAAATGAATTAACAGAGCTAGACGAAGTATTAAAGGAATAGTAAATATATGAGCCCCGCCAAGCGAATTTGTGTCTTCGAGCATTCCGTCATGACAAATTTTAACTGCGCATGCCCAGCCATTCAGAGGGGCCAGGGATATGGCTTTCTGTCTGAAGGTTCCTCTTGACTCACTGCTTGTATGAGCAAGCAGCGAAGGTTCTGGCGAGACTGCGCGGATGCGCAGGCTCGCCTGAACCTTCGCTGCTCGCATAGGCGATAAGTACCAAAATCGCTTGACGGGGCCCATATGTGTTTTTACATTTCTGGATTCATTTTTTTTTACCATTTGTAAAAAGGAACCTTATCCCTTGACAGGCGTCAAAAAGTACATACCCAACAATTATATATCCCAGATGTTTTCTAGCATTGTTCAAAAGACAGATTTTGCAATTTTCATTCTCAGGAACTAAATTAATTGGCAAACTGAACATAGAGGATCTTACATGAGTGGTCAATTCATATAACATTTATGAAACGAGCCTTCGGCGAGTTTCATAAATATCATATGAAATGGCCACGAGTGTAAGATTCTCTTTATCATATGACTACTTTAAATTGTATTTCATCACCTTTTAATTTGACAATTTTTCTACGAAAAATACATTGTTGAAATGGACGTCGTCATGACGTTACTTAATCCCGCCAAAGTGTTATTACACGTGTGGTCATACGATTTTATTACACGACGTTATCCACTGCTAACCAATGACGTCATATGATAAAAAAAGTTTCAGTTATTCCCAAATGGAAAAAGATATTAAAATTCAGTGAAAGATTTATCATGTCGTGACATCAAAGAACCTGTCTACCAAACATCATGCAATTTGGACTCTTATTTAAGAAACTGAATCACTTTGAAGACAACCACCCACACAGATTTTGTTTGTTTTTTTTTTCTCAGGAAAGCTGAAAAACGTCTACTGCCCATAAAAACTATTTTATATAAGATCGACTGGACTGATACAGCAGCCCCTTGTCCAATTTACCAATCGGTGTTCAAAATTAAAAAAAAATCATAAGTGTTATTCTGGGTGTGTTTTAAGCTCACCTGAGCCGAAGGCTCCCGGGGAGCTATTGTGATCGGTCACCGTCTGTCGTCGTCGTCCACCCGTATGTCCGGTCACAATTTCTTTAAACGGCATCTCCTCCTAAACCAATCAACAGATTTTGACCAAACTTGGCAGACATGATCTTTGCGTGGTCCTCTCTCAATATTGTTCAAAGAGTTCCATTCCATGCAGAACTGTAATGGGGAAATTAGAAAAAAAAAAAAAAAAAAAATCTTGAAAAATCTTCTTGTCTGAAACCATGAAACCAGAAGGCCCAGGTTTTTGATATTTGGTATGAAGCTTCATCTAGTGGACCTCTGCCTGTTCAAATTCTAGCCCTGGGGCCAAAAATGCCTCCGCACCAGGGCCTACTGGTTTTACATACATCACGAAAACATGCCTATATAATTTTGATTCCCTCGAACCCCACTTTTATATAGTAAAACTGTGGTTTACAGGGGTAAACCTTATATTTCTTATTTCTGCTCAAAAATATAGATTGTGGGTACTTGTTAGAACCGCCTCGATGAGGCGGTTCTAACAAGTACTCACAATCTATATTTTGAGCAGAAATAAGGAAAATATCACAATTATTCATCCCAAAAAAATTTTTTTCGGTGAAAAATTTACACTGTATTAGTATAGATGTGTTTTCGTAATGTAGGCCTATATAGGGAAAACCTTTAAAAATATTTTTGTCTGAAACCAGAAGGCCCAGGTCTTTGATATTTGGTATGAAGCTTCATCTAGTGGACCTCTGCCAAGTTTGTTCAAATTATAGCCCTGGAGGCAATAATGCCCCCGCGCCGGGGCCCACTGGTTTTACATAGGCTTATATGGGGAAAGACCTTTAAAAATCTTCTTCTCTGAAACCATAAGGCCCAGGTCTTTGATATTTAGTATGAAGCTTGATCTAGTGGACCTCTTCCAATATTATTCAAATGATAGCCCTTGGGCCCATTGTCTTTACATAGGCTTACAAAGGGAAACCCTTTGAAAACCTTCTTGAAACCAGAAGACCTAGGTCTTTGATATTTAGTATGAAGCTTCATCTAGTGGACCTCTACTATGATTATTCAAATTATAGATCGGGGGTCAAAAATGGCCGCGCCCCAACTGGTTTGACACAGACACAGTTTGACACAGACTTATAAAGTGAACCTCTACCAAGAACGTTCAAATTATAGACCTTTGGCCAAAAATAGCCCTGCCCCAGGACCCACTTTTAGCTCAGGTGAGCGATATAGGACCATCATGGTCCTCTTGTCATTCATTAAATAGGTCCAATTTTCCAAAATTTGCAAAATTTACTCTTAAAACAAACATCAACTGCTGACAGGTTGACCATGATGCTAAATGACTGCATAATTGCTTCACATCTAGTTATTGAAAGTGAACCAAGGGAGTTTAATGCACATTAACTACAGCTGTTTTTAGTCTCTGACGGATTTATATCTAATTTGTTCCATAACCATAAAATGGCAAAATTGCTCATTTGAAACAAAACAAAAGCTCCGGGATTTATGGGTTATTGAAAAAAAAAAGACAGAAAATCAGGCTTTTAGTTGGTTGGTACATGATGCTCGGTCTCTGGTCGGGCCCATCGGAGTCTAACTGTTGGTTTTCGTTTGCTCCAGCATTTCAGTGGTTTCTTGCTGTCGAGTCCTCACCGTTGTTTCATCTCTGTGGTTGTTTGATTTGTGTGTTCACGGAGATGTTGCACTGATGAGTTAGGAGGCCTTCACTGAACAAATTATTTGTCTCAATCGCGACGGAAGTAAGGGCGAGGATTGTGGCCACGTAAAATCGATTTAAGCCCCCCCACCCTCCCCCCTCCCCCCACCCCCCGCAGTGGAATTTGTTTCCGCTGACGGTTTCAAGGCGGTTCATCTGTCGCGATTTAGTTCTGTTATGGTTTGTCTTTGGAAGTTTGTGTCGCTTATATTATTTTATTTCGGATAGCCTTTTGGCCATTTTGTGGGAAAGTAACTGTCCTTTTGGCTTTCCGCTGTTGGTGTTGCCGTTGGGGTCTGTTGCTTCATGTTTGTGTTTCTTTCCCTTTGGTGTCTCTGATGGGAGCTGTGGGTTAATTGTATCGATTCCTGATCATTGCCTCTACTTCTATTTTAACATAAGATGTGACATATGAAAAGGCTTCAGAAAAAGTGGTTTATGAACAATGCAGAACATATTGATATCACGGTGTAGTCTATCCTTAATACATAAGAAACACATAGAGGATATTTGATTTTTTCAGTGTAAGATCGAATTTTATTTCATCGAATGAACACCAAAACTGTTATTTTCACGAGTGGCGTAGCCACGAGTGAAAATAGCAGGTCTGGTGTTCATGAGTGAAATAAAATTTGATCTTGCACTGAAAAAAATCAAATTTTCTGTTTCTTACATGCTTCAAAAGGCAATATTTAGCGTCTTTAATGGTGTAGCTCACATTCGGAGAAAATTATCTTTGTTCCTGTTCGTTTCGCGTCAATTTAGTGGTATCCATCGTGTTTAGTGGGTATACTATTGGGTGTAAACTGAAAGTTTGCACCTGAGAAATGGCCTGGGATGGTATTATTATGAATGATTAATGAAATAATTGAGAGAGTAGTTTTCCAAAGAAGTTGCTGGCAAGTCTAACGTCGCGCGACAAAAGACGGTTCCAACGAGTACCCAACATCTGCGTTTTGAGCAGAAATAAGAAAAATAATGCATACCCCTGCAGACCCTAGTTTTACTATATAGTGGGGTTCAGGGGGCCAAAATTATATAGGCGTGTTTTCGTCATGTGTTCATGACCAGTACTGAAATGTGCAACACCGACCACGCCCTCAAGCACCGGCTTAAGCTGAACTCTATTTTCAAAATGATTCTAATGCACTCAATGATCCAGGACCAGACTGAAATGCCTGAAACGTGGATAATGAGTAATAGTTAGAAGCTCTTACGGGCATTCATAATCTTTGGTACGTACAAGAATACATTACGATAAAATATTCATGTTACATAGTGTATTCTTTTATGGCTCCGCTCTGGTTACTTTTCAGATGAAAATTTGTATCATTTTTCTTATTTATACTGCAAACATAGGTTGTGGGTGCTCGTTAGAACCGCCTCATTGAGGCAGTTCTAACGAGTACCCACAACCTATGTCTTAGAACAGAAATACGCAAAAATAATAAATACCCGTGTAAACACCAGCTTTCTATATATAGTCGGGCTTAGAGGGGTGTTCTTTACACGGACTTGTTTACATAATTAAGAAAATATACCCTAGTGGGCCTGGTGCGAGGGCTGCAAACGCATCCATCTTTATGAAAAAAGTATCTCAAATTGCAGTTTTGCACCAGAGATCAAGTTTAAAGTTTAAATCCCTAACTTTGGGCCCCAAATCAAGATTTTCTTACGATTCGCACCCCATCTGTAAAATAGCTGAAATTCTTACCCCCACCCCTCCCCGCACCCTTTTTTAAAGTCTGCGTACTGTATCAGGTCAAAAGACAACCTAGTTGAGTCATTTATGAACAGCTAAGGTGCAGGGCAACCAGCGCATTCGCGCAATCTGATCAAAACCTTAGTGTTCAGTGTTGGGATGCTACAGTACTTCTGTTTATTTGTTTGCGTTGAGGTTTTGCGTCCCCATCAACACAACTTATGTCATTTTGGGGACGTTGCTTCCGGTTTAGTGGGACTTTTATCCGACATTGAGATGAAGTAACATCTCAAGCTCTACCACCCAAAGAAACCACTAAGGTTTAACCCATTTAGTACCGGAAACCCCAAAAGGGGTACCTTTAGCAAACAGTAAAGGCCCAGAGCAGACGCCCCAGAATGCGGCGTCTGATCAGGGTCAACACTGTTTGCAAAAAGTCCAGCCATTGTCCAAATGAAGAAATCACAACCTGACGCCCCTCCAAACGGAAATGGACTCCTGCTATTTATAAGGTGGAAGAATCCATTTGGTACAAAAAGGGTTAAAGAACGGTCCGACTCTCACCGTTTTAACTGGGCAGGCTTAGAACTAAACGGTTACCTGTATCAGTACTCAAGGAGAGACACTTTTCATCAGCACAGATACCGTTGCAATGACCTTTTGTAGGTCGACTGTTTGTCAGTCGACCCAAAGTTACTAAGCGCAGAAGCTTTTCGTGTTGATGTTCACGTGACTATGACAGATTTGAAAAAAAAATCAGGTAACGATTATTTGTCATAAGACAACAGCCATGCTTCCCTTCTTTGTTTGTTTTGTTTAATTTGCTGTTTAACGTCCCATCAACACTATATAGGTCATTTTGGAGACGTTGCTTCCAATTTTGTGGGACTTTTACCCGACATTGAGATGAAATGACGCCTCAAGCCCTGTCGTCCAATGAAACCAATAGGGTTTATAAGAATGGATGGTCCGACTCGCACCGCTTTGCATGGGCAGGCTTAGCTCCTCTAAGCGGTTTACCAGTACTCGTGTGCGGTCGGATTCAGCTCTGCGTGGAAGCATCATGCAGCCCATTTATTTCTTCAAGCCCCGATGGGCGGGGACCGTCCACGCTTCCCTTACCGATGTGGGGCCAGGGCGTTGCGTAAGAGGATCCAGACTGGAATCATGTGTTGGGTTTGGCAAACAGTGAGTACCTAGATCAGACGCCGCAGAACAACGACGCTTCTGATCAGGTTCTACACTATTTGCTTACAGTTCGGGGATTAAGGATTAAACGAAACGGATCCCTGGACCATTTTTCCGATCTAGTGCCGTCAGTGATTTGATAATAAAATGCGTAACTACCGGTACTTTAAGCCTCAAATTGTGTAATGTTTAATATTTTACGTATATGCGTAGCAGAATTACGAGTGACGCCATCTACATAAGACGCCATATAAAAGCATCGGCGCCCCACTGTAAAAATCGGAGCCATTAAAATTTTGGGTCGATTGTTTATTCGTCGACCTAAAGTTGCTAGCTACAGATGTTTCCCGCTTGCTATTGTCCACGTGATTTTTGCTGATCATGTACAAATTCCAAGTAACGTTTTTTTACAGCAGCACTGATCCTCGTGTGACGTCATAGAGCTGCGGGATAAATTTGGTTAACTGTAAAATCTGGACTGGCTCGTCTGTCGGGCTCAGCAAACAGATCAGACGCGGCAGAACGCGGCGTCTGATCAGGGTCTACCATGTTCTCTTTAGGATTAAACAAAACATTCTAAGTCCCTTTTTAAGACTCTTTATCCAGCCTACGCTGAGAGACAATGGGCAGTCATCACCAATACACACCTATATACTTTTTATACA
>OY757018.1:135335979-135358027 GCA_963580285.1 Lucinisca nassula | reverse complement strand
CGTGGGTTAATATTATTTGAATCTTATATGGGTGCGGCCCCCGCCCATAGGGGCTTGAAGAAATATATGGGCTGCATGATGCTTCCACGCAGAGCTGAATCCGGCCCCGCACACTAGTACTGGTAAACCGCTTAGAGGATCTAAGCCTGTCCAGGAACCGCGGTGCGAGGCGGACCGTCCATGCTAATAAACCCTATTGGTTTCATTGGGCGACAGGGCTTGAGATGTCATTTCATCTTAATGTCGGGTAAAAGTCCCACAAAATTAGAAGCAACGTCTCCAAAATGACCTTTACATTGTTGACGGGGATGTTAAACCTCAATTCAAATAATCAAAATATAGATTGTGGGTACTCGTTAGAACCGCCTCGATTAGGCGGTTCTAACGAGTACCACAATCTATATTTTGAGCAGAAATTAGAAAAATATCACAATATTTCATCTTAAAATTTTAGTTTTTTCGACGGTAAAAGTTTACTATGTATTTGTATAGGTATTTTTTGTCTTGATGGGACTTCTTTCGTAAACGTTCATCAGGCATTCTGGCGATATGATCTGCCCATATTACGTGTAATTGTGCCAATATCTGAAAAATATTTTCACTTTCCATCCCCGTCCTTCTTTGCCACTTAATCTTTAGAAGTTACATGCATCTCAGAAAACAAGCATTGAGTAGGCAGCATCACAGCCCTGTAGACTTTTGCTTTGTGTCCACTTCGATCCCAAACCCTTTCATATACAGTAAAATTCCTATATTAAGACCATCTTTGGGACTGTTCAAAAGTGGTCTTAAAGACCACTATTGAACAGTCCCAAAGGTGGTCCCTAACCAGAGGACATTGTAGGCCAGAAAACACAAAGAAAAATTAAGTGTGCCCTTCAAAATAAGCTTTTATAGCAGAATTAGTCCTAATTTTAGTTGGTTTTAATAAAGGAATTCACTGTTTTATCGGTAAAATACTGCATTAGCTTTGCAATCCGGGCATTGGTTTCACCACCACTATTTACTAAACTCCGTTCAGAAAATCTGAATCATCGATTTTTTCGTTTCTTGCTGTTAATACTTAGTTTAGCCCATACATCACTATGGGAAAGTTTTAGACCTCACCCTCCGCCGACTTCTCCAGCAAGTAGTATGCCTCTGTGGCAACCAGGAAAGGCTGTGATTATTTGGTGAAAATTGCAAAATCGAAATTTCCTTTCACAGACTAAGACATTTTGACAGGTTCGGCACACCCATTTAAACCATATATAGAGGCGGTTACTACTCTTGTAAAGTACAAGGGCGTATATGGTTTATTTGCACGATCACTTCATGGAAAATCATTAGCTGTGACACCACGTCTGATATCGGTATAATTCTTTTTGACCACTGTTGACAGTACATCGCATTTTTATCCCCCGCCGCGAAGCTGAACGGGGGTTATAGGAATGTCCTTCGTCTTGTCCGTCTGTCCTTCCGTCAGTCCATCTGTCCGTCTGCCTGTCGGTAACACTTTCTTGTCCGCTCCATATCGCCTGAACCCTTTGATAGATTTTCATTAAACGTTGGTCAATAATTCGTCTCATTGAGGTGAGGTGCAGAACTCATAAATGAACCATGCCGACTCAAGGTCAAGGTCACAGTTCACAACTTAGAAACTTTTTTGAATTTTTTGTGCGTTCCATATCTTCTTTACCCTTTGAAGGGTTTTCATTAAACTTTGGTCAAATATTCTTTTGAGTGAGCTGGTGAACATGGCCCATAAATGAACCATGCTGACTCAAGGTCACATCTGAGGATCAAGAGTTTGAAACTTTTAATTTTGTGTCCGTTCCATATCTCCTTTAACCCTGCAAGGCTTCTTATCAAACTCTGGTCAATTATCCCCCTCAGTCAGCTGATGTGCAGAACCCATAAAAAAAACCATGCCGACTGAAGGTCAAGGTCACATTGGAAGGTCACGAGTTTGAAACTTTGAATTCTGTGCACGTTTCATATTTCCTTTACCATTAAAAGGATTTTCATTACACTTTGGTCAAATGTTCCCCTTAGTGAGCTGATGTGCAGAACACATAAATAAATCATGCCGACTCAAGGTCAAGGTCACATTTGAAGGTCAAGAGTTTGACACTTCGAATTTTGTGTGCGTTCCATATCTCCTTTTCCACTGGAAGGATTTTTATTAAACTTTCATCAAATATCACTCTTAGTGAATTGATGTACAGAACACATAAATAAACCATGCCAAATCAAGGTCAAGTTCACAGGTGAAGGTCACGAGTTTGAAACTTGGAATTGTGTGTCCGTTCCATATCTCATTTAGCCATGGAAGGATTTTCATTAAAGTCTTGTGAAATATACCCCCTCAGTGAGCTGAAGTGCAGTATCCATAAATAAAACACGTCAACTCAAGGCCAAGGTCACAAGATTGAACCCTGATACTAAGTGAGGCGGGTGATTTGGCTATTCCTGAGACTGCTTTCCTGTATAGTTTAAACTTAAAGGACTGCCACAGACTGGCGTATGATTTGTTTGTTTGTTTTGAGAATTAACGTCCCCGTCAACACTGTAAAGGTCATTTTGGAGACGTTGCTTCCAATTTTTGGAGACTTTAACCCGACCTTGAGATGCAATTACATCTCAAGCCCTGGCGCCCAATGAAACCGATAAGTTTTATAAACAAGGACGTGCCGACTCGCACCGCTTTGCCTGGGCAGGGTTCGATCCTCTAAGCGGTTCACCAGTACTGATGTGCGGGTCGGTATCAGCTCTGCGTGAAAACATCATGCAGTCCATCCCCAATGGGCGGGGGCGGAACTGGCATATGAGCTGCAGAAATTCTATCAAGAGACATATGTATACACCAGTGCAACTTTATCCTCAGATTCAAATTACAATGTCTTTTTTCGGCCTTGGAATAAATTGCACATGAAAAACATTCTTGCGAACCCTTTATATTTCTCTCTCTCTCTCTCTCTCTCTCTCTAATACGCACGAAAGTGAGCGAAACAGTGACGACAGTGAATGCTATGCCTTGTGGTCAACTGTTAAAGCCTTGTCGGGCCGGCCAGTTACAAGTACTGATGTGAGATCGCACCCCTACCCCCGCCCTGATAACAACCGGTGGTCAACGGCCGAGCCTAGTAGAGCCGTTCATCTTAAGCCGTTTTCCGACAAAGGTACCATCGAAAGATGGGATAGAGAAAAAGAAGAAAGAAACTATAATTGCGTCCATAGGACACGGGTGCCCCGCCACATGACATTGGACACAGAAATGAGTGTTATGTATAGTCTGTGTGAGGAAAACATTTATGACCTCACCTTTGAGCTACGGACCTGAGTTTTACGTATGCCACATCATCTGATAATGATTAACATTTTGGCTAGGCGATTTTAAAATCCATGCAGGAAAGGCGGTTCTTCTGTGGCGGTTTATTTATGTTATTGTTTGTTACTTACTGTTTGTATCACTTGTGTCTTTTTATTTTGGATGGCCATATGGCCATTTTGTGGGAAAGTAACTGTCCTTATGGCCTTCCAGAATTGAGAAAAGTGTAAACCAGATGGAACAGAAATTAGATAGTTTCGACGAAAGAATCCAGAAAACAGAAGAGACTGTATATAATGTAGAAAAGTCTGTCGATTTTGTTAGTAAACAGTACGACACTATGTTAATAGAAAGGGCCTCGGAGCACAAAGCCTTACAGTCAGTCGATTCCAAAGTTGATGACATGAAGAAAGAAAATGCTGAGTTAAAAGTGATGCTTTTAGAAATGAAACGGCTGAATCTTGAGTTAAAGGAAGATATGCTCGACATGAAATGCAGGAGTATGAGAGATAATCTTTTGTTTACAAATATTCATGAACATGAAGGCGAGGATACTGAGCAAGTTTTGAAAAACTTTCTTAAAGAAAGAATGGATATAGCAGACATAAGCTTTGAAAGAGTACATCGCTTAGGTCGTAAAAAAGAGCAATCAGTTTATCCCCGTATTATTGTGGCGAAATTTACCTTTTTCAAAGACAGAGATAGAGTCAGAAAATCGGCCAAGTGCTTAAAAGGTACAAAATATGGGATACAAGAACAATTCCCGGATGAGATAGAGAAAAGAAGGAAACCGTTATATCCTCTTCTACGACAGGCCAGGAAAGATAAAAAGAGAGCTGCTCTGGTCAAGGACAAATTGTTCGTAGATGGCAAAGAGGTATCTGCTGAGTCACGTACGAGTTCAGCCGAAAAATCTACAGGAGCCGGTATGCACGGTGTTTTGGATGATGTGCGTCTATAGAAGCGTCAAAAGGATGTGACGGCGTCTGAAAAGAATATACGTTGCCTTAATCTGAATGTATGTGGGTTAAAATCCAAACTAAATACTCCCGAATTTAATGATTTTTTACAGTCCTTTGACATTATCGCATGTACCGAAACTAAACTTGACGATCTCGATGTCATTAACGTCAGCCAGTATGTTTGTATCCAAAAGAACCGAAGGCAAAAGGTTATTAGAAAGTCAGGCGGTATAGCTGTTCTCATTAAAGAACATATATACAAATATTTTGAGTATATTGAGAGCGATTGTGAATATGTTCTATGGTTTAAGTTAAATAGAATTTTGTTCAATACTTATGAAGATGTATATTTTGGGGTTATATATGTCCCGCCAGCATACACTGATTATAGCCGTACTGAAATTTTAGAATTGTTTTATCAAGAACTGGAAAGTTTCTCAAAGTCATACAAATACATTGTGCTTCAGGGTGATTTTAACGCCAGAACCTCAATGCTTTCAGATATAATTGTTACAGATGATGATGTTCTTGACCAAGTCGGAGTCAGTTCAGAATCAGTTTATATTTCTGATAATTTAGATATAATAAAAAGATATGATTTAAATATTCATAGGGTATCAAAAGATAACAAAGTGAATGCTTTCGGAAAACTCCTGGTGGAGTTTTGCAAAACTAATGACATGTTAATTCTGAATGGTAGAGCTTTTAGTGATAAAGACATAGGTGCAACAACATGCAAAGATAAATCAGTTGTTGATTATGTCATTTGTTCATCTTCTTCCGTTGCGCTTCTATGCCACTTTCAAGTAAATGACTTCTGTTCATTGTACTCAGATGCACATAATTCGTTGAATTTTCCCTAAGAAGTAAGAAAAACGCAAATATTCAAAATATACAACGTAGACAAGACAATAATTATAAACGCTGGGAAGAACCGAAAAAGCAGTTCTTCGTTAATAATTTGGATCGGGTCAGAATTCAAGAAGTCCATGATAAACTAAGTAGCCTTACACAGCCTGATGAAGAAACAATAAATAATGTAATGTTGGAAATAGAAGACATATTTAAAACGTCAAAAAGCCATACGTTCACCAGGTTAACTACGACTAATAATATAGATAAAAACAAAATACAGAATAAAGTTTGGTTTAACAATAGATGTCGACAAGCAAGAAAAAAATATCACTTAGCTAGACGACTATTTAATACTAATAAAACATTACAAAACCGAAAACAGTTACATGAAACAAGTAAACAATATAAAAAGGAAATAAATTCAAGTATATTACAATATAAACGTACAATGCGAAACAAAGTCCGGCAAATGCAACATAAATCCCCGAAAGACTTTTGGAACTATATAAAAAGTTTAAATGCTAAAACTAAAACCCCAGAAATAAAACTAGAAAGCCTCGTTGAATTTTTGAAAGATATGAATGACACTGACCTTAATGATGAAGTTGTTGAGGAAGTCAATGTAAATAACTCGCGTTTACTTAACTGTGAAATAACAGAAGACGAAATAATAAACTGCATAAAGAAATTAAAAAATGGAAAGTGCTGTGGTTCAGATGAAATTATTAATGAATACATCAAAGTGTCTTGTCCCATATTCATACCTATATATGTCAAGTTATTTAACTTAATTCTTGACAGCGGTCATATACCCGAGTCCTGGCTTATTGGCGTAATAAAACCTTTGTATAAAAACAAAGGTGATCCCACACTGCCGGAAAATTATCGCCCGATCACCATTCTTAGCTGTATGGGAAAACTGTTCACTGCAATCTTAAACGTACGACTTAATAATTACTTGGAAGAAAATAATATATTAAATGAGACCCAGTGTGGTTTTAGAGCATCATATTCTACCGCCGATAACATTTTTGTCTTACATGCCCTTATAGAATATCTGAGAGTAAGAAAAATAAAACTGTACTGTGCATTCATTGATTTTCAGAAAGCATTTGATAGTGTTTGGAGGGTGGGTTTATGGGGAAAATTACTGAAAGCAAATATTTCTGGGAAAATATTAACTATTGTGAAACATATGTATGCAAATATAAAATCTTGCGTATCCCTAAATGGTGAATCGTCGGAATTCTTTGATTGTAAAACCGGCTTGAGGCAAGGGGAAAATTTATCGCCCATACTGTTTTCTATGTTCTTAAATGATCTCGAAAGTTTTCTGTTAAATGAAGATAATCTAGGTTTGAATATATATGATGAGTCAATTCGAGACTATTTGAAACTTGTGGTATTACTTTATGCTGATGACACTGTTTTGTTTGCAGAGAGTGAAGATGAACTACAACAATTATTGAATAAATTCCAAGCATATTGTTCACGGTGGAAACTGAAGGTTAACCCCGTAAAGTCAAAGATTGTTATATTTGGGGATAGATCAAGAAATCATAGTAATATATGTTTAAACGACCAAACGCTGGACATCGTAGACAGCTTTAAGTATTTGGGAGTTCTTTTACCAAAGTCTAGAAGTTTTTACCAAACAAAAAAACATATTGCAGATCAAGCAAGAAAAGCTCTTTTTGGTCTGTACAGGAAAATAAGAAATTTAGATTTGCCTATTGATTGCCAGATTAAACTTTTCGACAATACTATTGTGCCTATCTTAACTTATGGTTCAGAGATTTGGGGATTTGGAGATCTTTCTATCATAGAAAAAGTACATACGGATTTTATGAAATATATCTTAAATGTGAAACAAAGTACCCCACACGCTATGTTATATGGGGAACTAGGTCGATTTCCATTATCAATAACAATTAAGAAAAGAATAATAAGTTTCTGGTCAAAAATGATGCTTGGTAAATCTACAAAATTGTCCTTCAGACTTTATTCTGTTCTGTTCAATGATTCAAATTTCAATACGTTTAACTTTCCATGGCTTAATAATATTAAAACAATTTTGGATGAGGTAGGAATGAGTTATATTTGGATCAATCAAAACCCGTTGGATAGTAAATGGTTTGCAAATACTATTTCACAAAGGAATCAAGATCAGTTTAAACAATCATGGATAGCGTCAATAAACGATTCTTCGAAATGTTTGAATTATAGAATTTTCAAAACAGAACACAAATTTGAAAAATACTTGATAAACCTCCCATATAAACTTCGTAAAACCTTTGTAAATTATCGTCTTTGCAATAATAAACTTCCCATTGAGACCGGTCGATGGACAGGCATTGATAGGAATCTCAGAAAATGTACTCTATGTAATTTAAACTCCGTTGACGATGAGTTTCATTATATATTTGAATGCTGTGCTTTTGAATTCGACAGAAAAATATTTTTACCCAATATTAACCAAAGAAATTCTAACTGCCTTATGTTCTCAAACATATTTAATGAGACAAATTTGGGAAAATTAAGACGCCTGTGTAAATTTCTTCATATTGTCCTCGATACCTTTAAGGCACATTCTCGCTAAGTATACTCAGTTAATGTCGAATATTTTATTTATTCTATTGCTCTGATGGTAAATAGTATCTCTAAAGACAAATAAATAAATAAACTGTTGTAATTTAAGTTATAATAGTTTGTAGTTAAACGTGTTGAAGTTATGCGTGCGTGCGTGTGCGTGTGTGTGTGTGTTGGGGGCGAGTCCTTAACTGTATTTGAACATTGTACATACAGCCTGTGTCCCTTAAATGTTATATTCATTATTCTTTACCTCATATTACATGATTACATGTACTGAGTGATCTGAATAAACTTCAAACTTCAAACTTTAGGTTTCCATTATGGTCTGGTCGCTTAATGTTTGTGTTTCTTTCCCTTTGGTGTCTTTGATTGGTGGAGTAAGTTAATTGTATCGATTCCTGATCTTTGTTTTACTTCTACTATACGAAAGTTATTGACAGGACTCAAAAAGACCCTTTTTAATATTTGACCTCTAAAGATGACCTTGGCTTTGGTGGCATCCACCTGGGTCTAGCAAGCCACAAAAAACTTCTGTGGATGGTTAACAAAAACCATTGTTACTGACTGGACACGGAAAATGCCTTTTATTTGACATTTGACCTCTAAGTATAACTTTGACCTAGGGGTAACGACATATGTCTTGCGCGCGACCCATCGTCTTACGATGGTTTTACATTTCTGCCATGTAATTTTAATAATAATAATAAAAGTTATTGATCGGACATGATAAAACACCTTTTTGACCTTTGACTTCTAAGTAGGACCATGACTTTGGAGGTAACGACTTGGGCCATTCGCGTGACACATAGTCTTATAATGGTTATCATTAACGTTATTTGGTAATCCATCCAGGCATAAGGAAGTTTTTGTCCGGACACGAAAACAATCGCTTTTTAACCTTTGACCTCTAAGAATGACCCCTACCTTGAAGGAACCGTCCTGGGCCTTACGCGCGACACATCGTCTCGTTACGGTTAATATTTTTGCCAAGTAATTTCCAAATCCATCAAAAAAAAAAAATAAATAAATGAATAAATAAATAAAAAGTTTAACGCTATTGCTCGAACGACATACATACATACATACATACATACATACATACATACATACATACATACATACATACATACATACATACATACATACATACATACATACATACATACATACACACATACATACATACATGCAAGCATACATACATACATGCATCATCCATCCAGCCAGCCATTCTCATCCTTTTTATCATCCTCATCCATATCCATCTATCCAGCCATGCCACAACGACCAAGTCTCCCATGAGACCTCTGTTGACAATATGATCTTCATTTGGTAACGAAACCATGCGGAGTCACAGACTTTAATGCTGCATACCAGTTTCTAATACCGCTGACAGTTTGATTCCAGACAAGATGAGTTTCAAAGTGTTTGACCATACATGGGCGTAGCGGCCATCGTGGTCATTTCACCCGAATGACGGGAACAAACATCCGTTCCCCCATCCAATAGGGGTCCCGTCTGAACTTGTCTTCCAATCGAATTTTCAAATGAATGACCTATAGACAGGTGGCCGAAAGGACTAAGAAAACGTATCAAGAAGAATGACTTTGCTAGAGGCTCCATATTCATAGTGAGCCTCTATCTGGCCATTCGAATGTAAAGTGTGTCGTAATTGCATATCTATTTATATAGTGTGTCACATGTATTTGAATATTTATTATTTCACCTGACAATCATCGTCAAATGGACTTAGTCTGTGGTCTCATTTCTTTGTTTTGCAATTTTCTCCAAATAATCACAGCCTTTCCTGACTGTCGCAGAGGCATGCGGCTTGCTAGAGAAGTCGGCGGAGGGTCAGGTCTAAAACTTTCCCATAGTGATGTATGGGCTAAAATGAGTATCGAAAGGAAGAAATGAAAAACTCGATGATTCAGATTTTCTGAACGGAGTTTAGGCTACTCTTCACGGGTATACAGGTGAAATTCCTTCCAGCATAACGCATGCAATCGTTGACCTTTCACTGTTATGGAAGCAGTCAGGGAATGTGATAATATATATAGGACCTATTCTGAAACAGCTTTAACCCTTTTTGTACCAAATGGAATCTAACTCCTCATATATAGCAGGAGTACATTCCAAAATTAAGGGGTGTCAGGTTGTTTTTTCTTCAAAATTTATTTGGAAAAGGGCTTAACTTTTCACAAACAATGTAGGCCCTGATCAGACGCCGCGTTCTGCGGCGTCTGATCTGGGCCTGCACTGTTTGCCACCTACCCCTTTTGGGGTTTCCGGTACTAAAATGGTTAAGTACAGGCGCTTTTCAGACTCCGCTGCGCGCATGCGCGCAGACCCCTTTTTGCGTACGGTGGCCTCTGTTCAGTAGAACTTCAAAAACTCGAACTTTAAGACAGCGAAACTTTAAGATAGGGGTAGTTCAAGCTACTGAGGGTAAATCATCTAGCAGATTTTGAGTGAGTGTTTGAGTTTTACGTCCTACCAACAGCTAAAGTCATACGGTGACGGGATCGCCCCCGCCCATAGGGGCTTGAAGAAATATATGGGCTGCACGATGCTTCCACGCAGAGCTGAATCCGGCCCGCACACGTACTGGTAAACCGCTTAGAGGATCTAAGCCTGTCCAGGAACCGCGGTGCGACTCGGGCGGACCGTCCATGCTAATAAAACCTATTGGTTTCATTGGGCGACAGGTCTTGAGTTGTCATTTCATCTCAATGTCGGGTAAAAGTCCCACAAAATTGGAAGCAACGTTTCGAAAATGACCTTTACAGTGTTGACGGGGACGTTAAACCTCAAATCAAACAAACATACGGAGACGGGACCTCGGTTTAAAGACTCATCCGAAAGTCTCGCAATTTCGAGGATAATTGGGATGACATAAGGATATTCATTTCGATTTTATATAAAATAACAGTATGTTGTGTGTACTCGTGTAACGGTTATAGATAAATACCACTTCTACAGCCTTGCTGTAGGAGCCGGCTCTTTTAGCGACGCGAGTAGAGTGGTTGGCTTATTCACGAAGTTAAGCAACGGGTATCGCGGTTAGTACCTGGATGGGTGACCGCGTTGCTTGACTTCGTGGACGACCCGGTACACGCTACATTGGTGGCAGCGGTGGGATAAAAACAGTGCCGCTGGTTTGTTGCATAGACTCCGCCCTCGGGTGTAGCCTTGTGAGGCATGTGTGACTTCGGGACGAAGTCAAGAGATGAGGGGGAGAAATGTAACGGTTATAGATAAATACCACTTCTACAGCCTTGCTGTAGGAGCCGGCTCTTTTAGCGACGCGAGTAGAGTGGTTGGCTTATTCACGAAGTTAAGCAACGGGTATCGCGGTTAGTACCTGGATGGGTGACCGCGTTGCTTGACTTCGTGGACGACCCGGTACACGCTACACTCGTTAGAATCGCCTCTAAGAGGCGATTCTAACGAGTGTAGCGTGTACCGGGTGTAATGAGTACACACGACATACGCTTCGATATGGCAAATTTACCATGCTTTCAATATCTACTAGCATTTTCTGAGTCAAGACATGGTAAAAAGTACCTTAATTTATTGTATATCACTGTGTGACAGAATGCTGTGGAAAGCTATGCTTTTTCTCCAGTGCAAAATGTCTTTATATTTTATGATTTATGATATATGCACTACAAAGTATTTGCAAAGTCAAAAACAATTTTGGCCATTTCTGATGTGCTGAAGAACTCTTTGATGAATCAAATACACATAGTCCCGAATTGCTGCCAGAATATAAACAAGAGGCCCATGGGCCACTATGCTCACCAGAGCTCAGGTGGGCACTGCCCAATTGCAGCCATGTATTTTAACATGGTATCATTCTAATCTGCCAAGAGAACCCCAATATCCAAATGAGCACCCATGTGGATTCAGTATATGAAACATTAGGCCTTTTATGAAGTAGAGGGGCGGGGCATGGACCCAGTGGAGCCCTGGTTGGTATCACTAAATGTGTCTTATCACACTAGGATGGTTTAGCAGTGGGGATCTGTATGGCTGGAGATATAAGGCCTCTTAAACAGTGGAGGGGTTGGAGCATGCCCTGTCGATCCCAGGAAAGCCCAATATTGTTGTCCCTAAATGTGTCTTATCATAAGGACCAAGTATATATATGGTTAGGGGTGGGAATCTGAACAGTTTCCGAGATATGAGGCCCTTTTATGAAGTGGAAAGGCCCCTGCGGACACCCCTACAGTAGGAGTGCTAATAATAAGGAACAAGAACATATATGATTATGGGGTGGGAATTTGAATGGTTTCTGAAATATATGCCCTTTTATGAAGTGGAAGGTTGGGGCACATTGCCTCAGCACAAAGAGACCCCCCAAGTTGGTGTGACTGAACGAGTCTTATCATAAGGAACAAGAATATATATGGTTTAGGGGTGGGGAGCTGAACGATTTCTGAGATATATGGCTTTTAATGAAGTCAAGCGGTGGGGCATGGCCCGGGCATGCCCCAGGGACTCACAAGCTGGTGTCACTGAATGCGTCTTATCATAAGGAAGATGAATATATATGATTTAGGGGTTGGGCTTGGACCAGTTTCTGAGATATAAGGCCTTTTCTGAAGTGCCGGGGTGGGGCAAGGCCCTGGGAGACCCCCAGGTTGGTGTCAATAATTGTGTCTTATCATAAGGAACAAGAATATATATGGTTTAGGGGTGGGGATCTGTAAGGTTTCCAAGATATTGTGATATTATGAAATGGAGGGGGTGGGGCATGGCCCCAGAACATCTCTAGGGACCCCCAGGTTGGTGTCACTGAATGCGTCTTATCATAATGAACGAGAATATATAATGTTTAGGGGTGGGGATCTGTAAGGTTACTGGGATATTGGGACCGGCCCCGATAGCTCAGTTGGTAGAGTGTCCGCTCCGGGGAAGGGGAGGTCACGGGTTCGATCCCGGGCCGCGACATACCAAAGTCGTTAAAAATGGTACTAGCTGCTCCTCGCATGGCACTCAGATTTACGGGGTAGAGCTAGGACTGGTCGACCCAGTGTCAGGATAATGTGACTGGGTGTGGTATCATGTAATGTGTCTGGGACATGATACTTCAGTGAGGCAGCACTATAAAAGTGAGCATTGAGCTCCCTGTCGCAACCAGACACCGTCGTGATATGACTGAAAAATTGTTGAAAGCGACGTTAAACTCGAATTCACACACACACACACTGGGATATTGGGACTTTTATTAAGTGAAGGGGGTGGGGCATGGCCCCGGCACATCCCAGGGGACCCCCAGGTTGGTGTCACTGAGTCCATCTTATCATAAGGAACAAGAATATATATTGTTTAGAGGTGGGGATCTCAATGGTTTCGGAGATAAATGGCATTTTATGAAGTGGAGGGGGTGAGGCATGTCCCCGGCACATCCCGGGGGACCCCCAGGTTGGTATCACTTAATGCATCTTAGCATAAGGAGCAAGAATATATATAAAGTTTAGGGGTTGGGATCTGAATGGTTTCGGAGATAAATGGCATTTTATGAAATAGAGGGGGCAGGGCACATCCCGGGGGACCCCCAGGTTGATGATTTTATGAAGTGGAGGAGGTGGGGCATGGCCCCGGCACAACCTAGCCCCCCCCCCTCCCCCCCCCCCAGGTTGACATAAAAACATATGGCTGAGAGAAGTATACTCAAGGAACATGTTTATGTAAGTTTTGTCAAAATATCTGCAATGACTTGGCAGTTAATGCCATTCTTCAGTTTTCCCCATTATAAGTCAATGGAATTTCTAAGTTGCCATAGCAACAAAACTGAAAGGCCAAATTTCATAAAAAAAAAAAAAAAAAACCTGTAAAGGCAAATATGGTGAATATTTTCATAAAGTCTCAGCCTCCTAGAGCATATGGTTTCTGAGGAGATGATTTTTTAAGTATTTTTTGTCTATTTTTTTGCATTTTGGTTTCCATGGCAACCAATAAAAATGGGCAGAAGGCCTAAAATCATACGGCAGATAGTAGATTGCCTATGGAACATTTCTATGAACGTTTTGTCAAAATATCTGCAGAGGCTTGGCAGTAAGTGCCAGTTTTTCAATTTTCCCCATTAAAAGTCTATGGAAACTACAAGTTGCCATAACTAATGAGCCGATTTTGATAAAAAAACATAAACTTTCAATCCCCCAGCCCAAGGATAATACAAATAAAATTTGGGCCCAATCGGCCCAGTGGCTTCAGAGGAGATGTCGTTTGAAAGTGTTGACGCAGACGACATACGGCATACGACGGACGACGACGGACAACTGCCTATCCTATAAGCTCCCCCGGAGCCTTCGGCTCTTGCGAGCTAAAAATGTTCACCGTTTAACATACAATTCACATTCAAATGAAAAGGCCTCACTGGTGTATATGGAGCTAAACTTTTTGATGAAATCATCATCATCATCATTGTCATCAATGGCAATATCATCATTTACAGTATTTATTGTTGGTGCCATAATCCAAATATTTAAAATATGAGCATTTAGTATATAAACATCATATGTTTAAACAATCAGTTTCTATCCAGGGCATCAATAACAATATTAATATCATGACCATTTATAGCACCAATATGAGCAATATAATTTAGCAAAAAACAACGATTTGGATTATTTAGTTTTGGGACACTAATTGCACACCTGGGTCAAAGGTCTGATCCTTTGTTTGGAAATTTCATAGAGGGTTTCCATCCCATGAGATTTAACAGGGAAGGACCAGACAAGACTGTGCTATGCCAAAGATGCTAATTACACTGTGTGTACACACAGGCTTATCTGCATATTTATCGTTCATACATGAAATTTGCAGGTTTTCTCATGATGAGGCTCATTCATTATGGTCTATAATATATTAAATGATAAAAGTGTATGAAAGGAAGATTGGTGCAAATGTTAAGCAGCTAAACTACACAGTTTGATCTAATTCTGTGTGAAAATATTTCTATGAAGCAGCCATCACTATTGTACCACTTTTGGAGCAGATATACTTACACATTATATGCCAAATAGAGAATAGTATTCTCAATTCTCAAACAATCTATTATTTTATTCCTAAAAATTCCAGAAAGGGGTGTGTGCATGGCATATGCTGGTTACAAAAACACATTATAATGTATTTACTATTTAGCAATATACAAGTTGCCTATGTTAACTTAAAACAAGTTTTTCGTGAAAAGCTTGCCCCAAATATGCTTACCATAGTCCCATTTTGGACCATTTTACTGGTTAAAATCATGGTGTGTATCACATTTATACTTCATTAATGAGTTTCCAGCATGAAACAAGTTAAACAAATGTAAATTGCACCACTGTTAATGACTACATCTGAAAAGACCTTAATATTTCAACATTGTCCTAATGTTAGTCTTATTACATAACTGGCACATTCGTGAACTTGCGTACCGCATGTTGGCATGATATAAAAGATGTTTTGCAAGACTTAAAAAATGGGAAATATTGTGTTTCATACTGCCCAGATATAGTACTAAAATAATATACTAAAGAGAATTTTGGTACCATGGTGGCCACTCAAAATGCATTTTTGTGAGCTTTCGTCACACGGGAGCTTCTACTATATATAAGGAGGAAGATTCCATTTGGTACAAAATCTGGAGCTATGGGAAAAAAACTCTTAATATAGAAGGGAGGTCAATCTACGAAAACAAATGCTGCGAACATACAGTAGTTATCTTTCGTTGTCCAGATAACTTCCCATCCCTTGCAGAATTTGAATGATTCGGAAAATCCCCCGGTTGGGAAATAAACCCATTTTGTCCAGAACAGAATCTTTCACCTTATACAGTATAAACATGTTGCAGGAGCCTGTTTAAAACACGAGATTAAAAACTATTTGGGAAATGGCTGAACTTTTTGCATATAGTAAAGACGCCGACATCATACTCCGCAGTACGCGACGTCCCACAGATCTAGGCCTTCATGCTTTGCTAGTGACTCGATCTGGTGTTTCCTGTTTGAAATGGGTTGAACATTTGTATACATCTTCTATAATGAGTTATGGCTACAGTATGTATGTTTCCTACCCCAGAATCTAATAGTTTTGTCAAACCGAGCGTCGAGATGTTTTGTGGTTGACTTATCGTAACTCCACTTCGGGGGTTGGGGATGGGACAGGGGTTTGAGAATAATGATACCTTAGATGCATAATTAAGAACTGAAGACATATGCCACAGGTGAAGCTAAATTCCATAACTCGCGACCGCTTAAGCGCTTCTTGCGGAAGTTAAGGCTTCCTTAATACCACATCATGAACAATGAAAAATGAAATTTCCACCTTTAAATTCAAGCCAAGTGACTCAATTGTGATTTCCTTTGTTTGAATTGGGGTTTAACGTCCCCGTCAATACTATTTAGGTCATTTTGGAGACGTTGCTTCCAATTTTGTGGGATTTTTACCCGGCACTGAGGTTGCATTGTATTATTTTGGAAAGGAACAGGCAATGGAATCTTTATATTACACCGTTCAGTTATAAACTTATAAACTCGAATTCTTTTACCGTGTCGATATGAACGCTGAATTTGCAGAATAAAATTCAACAAGACCAGTCGTCTTGTCAGTTTGTTGAATGCCTTGTCACTGTGTTGAATTTAACAGTGTAACAGAGTTGAACTTGACAATGACTGATCGCAGGCGCTTGAAGTTTGGTCCATCAAACCGTATTGAAAATGTCCAAATATAAAGGCGCTGCTGCAATTTCTTTCTGCAACTTCATTGCAAGGTGTGAAATGACCGTTTCGGAGCTATACCGACTCTGACTTCCGCTACGCCGCAACGAATGTTGCACGGCAAACGTCAAAATATTCCATGTAAACTTGACGGAAAATAAAAATGGAGGACTGTCGTGCAGAAAGGCTTAGAACTATAGCGTAGATGAGACAAAACCTGCGTGTCTCTGCACGTTGTGTAATGGGAAACAGCTTTTAATACGCCGATACCAAAATACAAGTTGACCTTTTCCAAGTTTTCACTCGTCGAGGTGGTTTATCTAACGGCACAATGTCTTAAAGCACCTTGCAATTTACCCGGCCATATTGACTAACAACTTTGTTTTGTTTGATTTGATGTTTAACGTCCCCATCAACACTGTATGGGTAATTTTGGAGGCGTTGCTTCTAATTTTGTGGGCATTTTACCTGACATTGAGATGAATTGACATCTCAAGCCCTGTCGCCCGATGAAACCAATAGTGTTTATATGCATGGACGGTCCGACTGGCACCGCTTTGCCTGGGCAGGCTTAGTTCCTGTAAGCCGTTTACCAGTACTCATGCGGTCGTTTCAGCTCTGCGTGGAAGCATCATGCAGTCCAATCTATTTCTTCAAGCCACGATGGGCGGGGGCCATTTGCTGACTGATGGTAACGTGAAATGCACTAAAATGCTCAAAATTTTGGCAAATGGGGGTGAAGCAGAGAGACAGTGAAACACGAGAAATAAAGTCGCACCCTACCGCCAACCCTCACCTCTTACGAAATGGCTTCGTGTCACTTTTGATTTTGAACCTTATGAACTACTAATTGTCAGGGCCCAGTTGTTCAAAGCATCGTTAGCTTAACGAGCTCGTTAGTGGTCATATTGTTAACTCTTCTAGCAAGTACAATATTGAAAATTTTGGTATTTTTGCTGAAAAAATGTGAGCAGCTTTTGCATCCGCAAAAGCTGCTCACATTTTTTCAGCAAAAATTTCAGCATATTTGCCATATTTAATGATCAAAGTTTTAACGATACGTTAACTAACGACGTCGTTAGTTTTGAACAACTGGGCCCAGAACTTCAAGCTCCTGATCAGTGGACTGATCAGTGGGCACAATATTAGGGGTACTGCAAACCGACAAACGCAATCAGCAAAGACACATCACGTGAACAAGTCCGTGAAATGAAGACCCCCCTATACCCCACTTTATATAGAGAAAACTGGGGTTTAGGGGGGTCTTCATTATTTTTCTTATTTCTGCTCCAATACATAGGTTGTGGGTACTCGTTAGAACCGCCTCAATGAGGCGGTTCTAACGAGCACACACAACCTATGTTATGAGCATTTATAAGAAAAATATGACAGATTTTCATCAGAAAAGTAGCCATTTTAGAGATGTGAAAAATGCACTATGTCATACGGGTGAGTTATCGTAATGAGGTGTCTTCTTTATACTTAGCACCCTCCTTTTCAACACCAAGAACGAGTCCATTAATGCCGTTCGTGTTTTTACATTTATTTATTATTATCATCAACTGCGTCATCGTTTTCTATTATTATACCCGCTTTTTCGAAGAAAAATCGGGTATATTGTTTTCGTACCACAGTTCACTCCGGCGTCAGTCCGTCCGTCCGTCTGTCCGTCCGTCACGTTTCTTGTGATTGGATCTCCTCTGCAACCACTGAAGTTACACTTTTGAAACTTTGCATGTGGATAGTACATCGAATGTAGATGGCAGTGAGCAACTTTTTTGTGACCTTGACCTCAACATGACCCCAAGGTCAAAGGTCAAAAATTATGATTTGCCATATCTCCTAAACTATTGGAATTACACTTCTGAAACTTTGCTTATTGGATGGTCCTCGGAATATAGAATATGTCAGGTTACTTTTGGTGTGACCTTGACCCCAAGGGCAAGGGTCAAAAAGTATGATTTTGCCATATCTTCTAAACTATAAAAGTTACACTTCTGAAACTTTGGTTATTGGATGGCCCTTGGAATATAGAATAAATTTGGATACTTTTGGTGTGACCTTGACCTCAACATGACCCCAAGGTCAAAGGTCAAAAATTATGATTTGCCATATCTATTAAACTATTGGAGTTACACTTCTGAAACTTTGCTTATTGGATGGCCCTTGGAATATAGAATATGTTGGGCTACTTTTGGTGTGACCTCGACCCCAAGGTCAAAGGTCACAAAGTATGACTTTGCCATATCTTCTAAACTATTAGAGTAACACTTCTGAAACTTGGTTATTGGATGGCTGTTGGAATATAGAATAAATTCGGATACTTTTGGTGGACCTCAACATAACCCCAAGGTCAAAGGTCAAAAAGTATGACTTTGCCATATCTTCTAAACTATAAGAGTTACACTTCTGAAACTTTACTGATCAGTTAGAATGTTCTTTGCAACTTTTTTTAACTTACATGTAGTTTTGGCTAGCTAATACATAGTCATTAGTGTTATTAATAGAAAAAGCGGGTATTTGCTAGACCATCGACTGCAGATCTAGTTATTATTATTATTGTTATTATTAATGAATTTTCAGCAATTGTTTATTCGATTTATTTTCAACACGTAAATACTAATAATAATAAAATAATAATAATAATAATAATAATAATAATAATAATAATAATAATAATAATCCAAATCACAATACATGTTGTCAAGTGGCAGTTGAAGTAATAGTATAGTAAGTATAATTATCATAATTATCATTGTGATTATTGAAATGATTATTATCATTATTATCATTATTCTAGTAGTAGTAGTTGTAGTGCGAGTAGTAATAAGTGTAGTATTGTTTGTTCGGTTTGAGTTTTAACGTCCCCGTCAACATTATTTAGGTCAGTTTGGAGACGTTGCTTCCAATTTTGTGGGACTTTTACCCTACACTGAGTTGAAATGACATCTCAAGTCCTGCCACCCAATGAAACCAATACATGAATATGGTCTATATGCATGGACGGTCCGACTCGCGCCACTCTGCCTCAGCAGGCTTGTAGTCATTACGATAACAAACCCGTGCGACATAGTGCATTTTTTCACATCTCCAAAATGGCTACTTTTCTGATGAAAATCCTCGATATTTTTCTTATAAATACTGCAAACATGGGTTGTGGGTGCTCGTTAGAACCGCCTCATTGAGGCGGTTCTAACGAGTACCCACAACCTATGTCTTGGAGAAGAAATAAGAAAAATAATGTATACCCCCTTAAACCCCAGTTTTCTCTTATATAAAGTGGGGTTTAGGGGGGTCTTCATCTCACGGACTTGTTCACGTGATGAAGAGTTACAGTTAGAGTATAATTGTACTTATAATTGTTTTTTGTTATTAAAATAATTATTATTATTATAAGTTGTAGAATTAGCAGTAGTAGTTTGTTTGAACCCCCGTCAACTTTATTTAGGTCATTTTGGGGACTTTGCTTCAAATTTTGTGGGTTTTTTATCTCGCATTTTGAGATGGAATGTCATCTCAAGCCATGACGCCCAAACAAACAAAAATGTTTATACATGTATGTAGGGGCTGTACGACTCGCACCATTTTGCCCGGGCAGGCCTAGACCCTCTAAGCGGTTTACCAGTACTCATGTGCGGTCGGTTCAGTTCAGTTCTGCGTGGAAACATTATGCTGCTAAATTTATTTGTGCAAATCCCATTGGGCAGGGGCCCATGTAGTAGTTTAATTGTTGTCTTCATCATTTTCATTATTAACAGCATTATCAGTAGTAGTAATTGTTGAAGTAGTAGTAGTTGTGAAATTTTTATTTTTATTATTATTATTATTATTATTATTATTATTATTATTACTATTATTATTATGTACATTCCTACAAGCTATATTGGCTAGTGTTTATCCAATTTCATTTTTATCACGTTAACATGCTCTTGTAGTGCCCTTATAAATTCGATTTTATGTCATTTACATTATTTTGACAATATTTCAACCCGCAACCAACAATTAAATTGTTAGAAAAATGCATTTTTTACGGAAACACAGCACTATTATGGATGAATTGTAATTATGTTTTCTGTCCTTATGAACTTCATATGTAACAAATGAGAAACATAATAAAACGAAATCTTGTCGACGGCTTCATATTATATTTGTGACTAAAGTGCCTATAGCAGTTATACGTCTTCTAAGCGAGCATATTGATTGTGTATAATCCAAATCGGAGCACACCAAAATGTACAGCTTGGCAAGTTTGAAACACAACTTCCCATGCAAAGTGTCCACTAAGTTCCTTTAGCAACCTTATAATATTCATCAACTGATATTTTAATATGGTACTCGAGTCTAAAATAATCAGTCAATATTTCTTTTTAAACTTTGAATGCTCTCAATCAAAACGCAGAGCTGAGCCGACCCGCACACGAGTACTGGTAAGCCGCTTACAGGATCTAAGCCTGCCCAGGCAAAGCGGTGCGAGAGTTGGACCGTCCATGCTTATAAACCCTGTTGGTTTCAATGAGCGGCAGGGCTTGAGAAGTCATTTCATCTCAATGTCGGGTAAAAGTCCCACAAAATTGGAAGCAACGTCTCCTAAATGAGCTTACAGTGTTGTTTGTTTGTTTGAGTTGAGGTTTAACGTCTCCGTCAACACTGTAAAGGTCATTTTGGAGACGTTGCTTCCAATTTTGTGGGACTTATACCCCACATTGAGATGAAATGACATCTCAAGCCCTGTCTCCCAATGAAATCAATAGGGTTTATTAGCATGGACGGTCTGCCCCACACCGCGGTTCCTGGACAGGCTTAGATCCTCTACTGAGCGGTTTACAAGTACTAGTGTGCGGGCCGGTTTCAGCTCTGCGTGGAAGCATCATGCAGTCCCCTTACAGTGTTGACGGGGATGTTAAACCACAAATCAAACAAAGTCAATCAAAACGTGATGTGCAACATTTTCTTGCTGAACTGCTAGAGAAGAAAGTTCATGTAAAACCTTCGTGTAAGAATTGCTGTGTAATTGGAGTGAATTATAATATTAGTGACCTGTGAATGTTTAGGTCAATCAACATGTTCGAGTCACAAAAACAGACATAGTCTACCTTTTCCTATAAGCGTCAATGGCACAATGAAGACTCGGATGAGCCTGCGCGGTCTGACTAATCGCTGATCACACCTACATGTACTCGTAGACCCTTTATTACGCTTTTGGCGGTTCAATATTAGTTGGACGTCCCGGTGTCACCCAACCAACCCCCTGTGCAAATAGAATAATCGTTTAACAAAACAAAAGAATATTTGCATTAGAATGGGTATACAGTATAATTTTATTTCAGATGAGGGGGTAAATGATGGTTTTGCGATAGGAAATTCAGGTTTGCGGCTCTGCTAACACAACACAACACCGTAAAACAATTGTTTCGACCGTAAAACCGACTGTTTACTTTTTCGAAATAATTACAGTGATTCCAATAATTGGAACACAAATGTCTTGTGTACTTTGGCTAATTCGAACTAGGTCTTGTGTTTCTACTAGCACCTGATTTCAATAGATATGTTTTTTTTTTTTTTTTTTTTTTTTTTAATATTTTAGGTAGATTTTTCTGATTTTATTTTAACCCTTTTTGTAT
>OY757018.1:135176018-135335956 GCA_963580285.1 Lucinisca nassula | reverse complement strand
GAACAAGCCCGTGAAATCAACACCACGCTAAACCCCAGTTTATACAAAGAAAACGGGGTTTACGGGAATATACATTATTCTCTTATTTCTGCTCCAAAATAGGTTGTGGGCACTTGTTAGAACCGCCGCAATGGGGCGGTTCAAACGAGCACCAACACGCTACGTTTGCAGTATAAATAAGGAAAATATATCACGGATTTTTGTCAAAAAAGTTGTCATTTCGGAGATGTGAATAACGAGTTCAAACAATCTATGTCTTAGAACAGTAATAAGAAAAATAATGTATACCCCTGTTAAGCACTCTTTCTTCTATTCAGAGTTGGTTTCACAGTAGTGTTAGCTACAAGAACTTGTTAACATGATATAACGGATATTGCTATTCATGCAAGTTAGTATAAAGATAAAGAAGCTTCATTTAACTGTTTAACGTCGCAAGCATAAGCTCTATAGAGTTTTTACTGCGACAAATAAAGTATCCTTAACCAATACTTACCTGCCTTCATTCATCACGCTAGACCTAACCCTGATAATGCGAGCATCAGCCAAGGGAGCGCCTTTTTTTATGGCACGGCCGGGGATCGAACCAACGACCTCCCATTCCCGAACCGGACGTTCTACCACTGAGCCATCGGGGCTGAAGGCATGCTTTTGACTATTACATTATCATATTATTGAATCCATGAGCAATTTTAATAAATATTTGAGGGACACTGATTATTATCTAGCTAGCTAGTCCGTCATCGTCTGCATCGTCTGCGTCGTCAAGATCTTCAAACAACATATCCTCTGAAGTTATAAGTATTTTTTAAGCTTTATTCGCTTTTTCTATCAGCTACCTTGGCTCGAAACAGGTGTGTTTTGTGATGACAAAAGAGCTCTATTTTCTTTTTTTATAAACCAACTCAGTAGGACGTTTTAACCATTCCCTGAAAAATGCTTTTTACCTTGGACTGTCATGAAACAGTTTATACAGTGTGCAAACATTTCCCAGTTATTTCAAGGGCCATTTGTTCAAAACTAACGATGTCGTTAGTTAACTTATCGTTAAAACTTTGATCGGTAAATATGGCAAATTTACTACGATTTGTGTCGAAAAAAAACGTGAGCAGCTTTTGCAGTTGCAAAAGTTGCTCACATTTTTTCAGCAAAAATACCAGAATATTACTTATTATACTATTAGAACATTTAAAAAATTGACCACTAACGAGCTCGTTAAGCTAACGATGCTTTGAACAATTGGCCCCAGAATTATAACAAGAGGCCAATGGGCCACTTTGCTCACCAGAGCTCAGGTGGACACTGCCCAATTGCAGCCATGTATTTTAACATGATATCATTTTAATCTGCCAAATGAACCGCCATATCCAAATGAGCACCCATATGGACTCAGTATATGAAACGTTAGGCCTTTATGAAGTAGATGGGGTGGGGCATGGACCCAAAGGAGCCCTGGTTGGTATGACTAAATGTGTCTTATCACAAAGAACAAGAATATATATGGTTTAGCAGTGGGGATCTGTATGGCTGGAGATATAAGGCCTCTTAAACAGTGGAGGGGTTGGAGCATGCCCTGTCGATCCCAGGAAAGCCCAAGATTGGGATGGAATCTGAACGGTTTCCGAGATATGAGGTCCTTTTATGAAGTGGAAAAGAGAGGACTGGCCCCTGCGGACACCCCTTCACTGGGTATGCTAATAATAAGGAACAAGAACATATATGATTATGGGGTGGGGATTTGAATGGTTTCTGAAATATATGGCCTTTTATGAAGTGGAAGGGCGGGGCACATTGCCTCAGCACAAAGAGACCCCCAAGTCGGTTTTGTTTGATGTGAGGTTTTACGTCCCCGTCAACACTGTAAAGGTCATTTTGGAGACGCCAATTTTGTGGGACTTTTACCCGACATTGAGATGAAATGACTTCTCAAGCCCTGCCGCCCAATGAAACCAATAGGGTTTATAAGCATGGATGGACCGGCTCGCACCGCATTACCTGGGCAGGCTTAGATCCTCTAAGCGGTTTACCAGTACTCGTGTGTGGGTCGGTGTCAGCTGTGCGTGGAAGCATCATTCAGCCCATGTATTTCTTCACCCCAAGTTGGTGTGACTGAACGAGTCTTATCATAAGGAACAAGAATATATATGGTTTAGGGGTGGGGATCTGAACGATTTCAGAGATATATGACTTTTAATGAAGTCAAGTGATTGGGCATGGCCCGGACATGCCCGGGTACTCACAAGCTGGTGTCACTGAATGCGTCTTGTCATAAGGAAGATGAATATATATGGGTTAGAGGTGGGGCTCTGAACAGTTTCTGAGGTATAAGGCCTTTTGTGAACTGCAGGGGTGGGGCAAGGACCCGGGAGACCCCAAGGTTGGTGTCAATGGATATGTCTTATCATAAGGAACAAGAATATATATGGTTTAGGGGTGGTGATCTGTAAGGTTTCCGAGATATTGTGATATTATGAAATGGAGCGGGTGGGGCATGGCCCCAGCACATCCCTGGGTACCCCCAGGTTGGTGTCATTGAATGCGTCTTATCGAAATGAACAAGAACATATATGGTTATGGGGTGGGGATATGGACATTTTCTGGCCTTTTGTGAAGTGGAGGGGTGGGGCATGGCTCCGGCGCAGCCCGGAAGACCCCCAATTTGGTGTCAATGAATGTGTCTTATCATAAGGAGTAAGAATATATATGGTTTAGGGGTGGGAATCTGTAATGCTTCCGAGATAGTGGGCCTTTTATGAAATGGAAGGGGTGAGAAATGGCCCCGCCATATCCCGGGGGACCCCCAGGTTGATGTCACTGAATGGGTCTTATCATAAGGAACAAGAGTATTCAGGTTCAGGGGTGGGGATCAGAATGGTTTCCAAGATATTGGGCCTTTTATGAAATGGAGGGGGTGGGGCATGGCCTCGGCGCATCCCGGAGGACCCCCAGGTTGGTGTCACTGAATGCGTCTTATCAATAAGAACAAGAATATATATGGTTTAGGTGTTGGGATCTGAATGGTTTCTGAGATATATGGTCTTTTAATAAGTGGTTGGGGTGGGGCATGGCCCGGCACAACCTGAGGGACCCTCAGGTTGGCATAAAAGCATATGGCTGAGAGAAGTTTATTCAAGAAACATTTCTATAAAAGTTTTGTCAAAATACCTGCAATGACTTGGCAATAAATGCCATTTCTCCCCCATTATAAGTCTATGGAAACTCTAAGTTACCACAGCAACCAAACTAAACAGCTGATTTTCATAAAAAAAAAAACCCATATAATTTCATTTCCTAGCCCAAGGATGCTACAGATAAAATTTGGGCTCAATCGGCCCAGTGACTTCAGAGGAGGAGATGTTTAAAAGTGTTGACACCAGACATACGACATACGACGCTGAAGACGACGGACAACTGCCTATCCTGTAAGCCCCCCCCCCCCCCCCCCCCCCCCCGGAGCCTTCGGCTCTGGTGAGCTAAAACTGGAATAGCATTTCTTACGGAATCTGTAAACACTGAAATGATGAAAGGTTTCAATGCATTTGTTATTCGAAATGAAAAAATAATATGATACGTCTGCTGGGAAATTACGAAATATTTCATGTTGCTTTTTTGCACCTGGTGCGTGGTTCGAATAACTGTTGTTTCATTAGCGGTATTATTAGCTATCGACCTTGTTTCTGAAATCAAGAAAATGCTATTTGTTTCCTTGTGTTCACGTTTGTTAATCATTGAAATGAATACAATTGTAAACCCCACATAACCCACTTCTTATGTGGAAAAGCTGAACTTACAGTGGTCTATATTATTCTTCCATCTGGCCTGAAACATTGTTGGTGTTGTTGAGAACGTTTTATGAGCGTTTCGCGATCGAGTTTTGCAAAAGAAATATGAATTTAGAACCACATACTTGGCGTTTTAATGACTAATTACATGTATGTCTTTTGTTCAAATTACGGATCTTCTTTAAACAACATAATATTTCGTTTAAATAATAATAATAATAATAATAAAGTCTTTATTTCAAGAGGGTAACACAATTAGTACAAACCAAATCTCCCTTGTGGCCCTCAAATATTTACAAATCTACAAGGAAAACAAGAATAAATGACACTCATACTGTATAGAAGCATACACAAATGCATACACACCAAAGTAGATAATAGTGAGTGAGTGAGTGAGTGAGTGTGAGTGAGTGAGTGTTTGAGTGAGTGTTTGAGTGATTGAGTGATTGAGTGAGTGAGTGAGTGAGTGAGTGAGTGAGTGAGTGAGTGAGTGAGTGAGTGAGTGGAGTGGAGTGGAGTGGAGTGGAGTGGAGTGGAGTGAGTGAGTGAGTGAGTGAGTGAGTCATTAAACATATACAAGAGACAAAGATTTCAAGGAACTGATGAATGATCAAATAAATGGAATGAAACACATAATGCATGCTTACCTCACTCACGAACACACACCAAAATATACAGTGATCTCTTAGATTCAGCTTATAGTTGCCTGGAATGTCGTTAACTTTTCATCCATTTGATGCACCTCGAATGAAAGGATTCAACAGAGGGTGCATTTTTAACTTGGGTAGGGAGACTGCCCCAAATGATGGGCCCTGAAAAAGCCATACTGCCCTTGTACAACTCTGTCTTGGGTTTGGGTAGAAGAAAATTATCAGCTGCCATTGAGCGCAATATGTGCATTTCTGTACCACCAAGATTAAGTTGAGGGCGCCTTGAAAAAAGGTCATTGATATATTCAGGTGTCATAGCATTAGAAACTTTAAACATAAATTTTGCTTTCCTAAAGAATACCCTTTCAGATAATGTCATTATTTTCAAATCACACATTGACTGGTATATATTGTCTACATTATAATCCAGAATTACTCTACATGCCCTCCTTTGAAGCCTTTCAATTTTTGATATATTAGATTTTGCTGTGCTTCCCCAAACAGTGTTTGCATAATCCAAATGAGGTTGGATATAACCCTTATAGAACATAAACGATTTACTTATTTGGATTTTCTGTGTATATTTTAGTTCTTTTTATGTTGTTGGCTTCCAATTACGATTGCAAGCCATTTAGATTGGATTGGTGATACCCCTGTTTATTTCTAACCGTCTTATGACGTAACTAGGAAAGCCCTACAGATAAGACTGCTCTCCACATATTTACGCAGCGAAAACTCGTTCGGAATAAACAGGGCTATGCAGCATCCGTCGATGTCTATGTATCAAGCGTTTCCAGATATATATTTACAAGTTGGCTTCTTTAAAAAGAATCAAAAGGAAAGGTCTGCTGCTGTCTAGTCAGTGAGTGAGTGAGTGTTTGAGTTTTACGTCCCACCAACAGCTAAGGTCATACGGAGACGGGACCTCGGTTTAAAGACTCATCCGAAAGTCTGCAGAAGCCCGGGATCGATCCTGCGATCCCTGGTTTACAAGGCGAGTAGCGTAACCACTGCACCACGGAGGCTCCTGCTGTCTAGTCAGCAGAATGAACAGGGCATCTTCACAATAGTAATGATAATACTAATCAACATAATAAAAAAGTAAACGTGCGTAATGTTTGTCTTTTGCAAACATGACCAACACTTAACTATTCGCTTTGGAACCTTAAAATCAAGAATGATCAAATACCACTGTCATTTGGTGATTCGCTTTTATTTTTTAATAGCAGTCATACTAAGATGAGAAATTCTAAAGTTGTATAATTTGCATTTCCTGTTTTTAAACTTCGTTTTAGCTGAGACCTCAAAACAAATTGGTGTTAGAATTGGCAACTACACCAATAGCTGCCATACGTCTTGCTAGCGAAAGGCAAGGAAAAAAAAATAGAGAAAGTGGCCACGGGGTCATGGATACCATCGGCAGATGCAACCATGTATTGCAAAGCACAATTTTTAAGTCTAAGACCTTGATCTCAATTTCTAAATAGTAAGTTTTTGACCTTGATCTGCTCACAGCAGTATCTTTTCTGCACCCATAAAAGTGTCTACATATCAACCCTTATCGTATGTTGAAAACCACAACAATACAAAAACTTGAACATGACTATCTCAATCAAAGTTTAAAGTGTGCGATCTTGGCAGCAGTGTTACTTTGTCAGCTGTCAAGTTATACCACATATCAACTTCCAATAACATAAATGATAGAGATCAAATGTTTTATAAAAACAAGTCACATGAATATTACGCAAAGTTCTGTCACTGTTACCTTTACCTTTTGTGTCAGCTGGAGCAGCAGCCACGTGACTGTAACTATACATTATCTGCTGTTAATTTTAATATATCATACAAAACCGCAAGCAGCCACATAACTGGAACAATACTCTATACGTGTCTATTTAAAAGTAAACTCGTATAAGGTAATATAGAAGTAAAACAAAGATCAGGAATCGATACAATTAACTTACTCCACCCATCAAAGACACAAAAGGGAAAGAAACACAAACATGAAGCGACCAGACCATAATGGAAACCTAAACAAAGGAAGGCCATAAGGACAGTCACCTTCCCACAAAATTGCCAAATGGCCATCCAAAATAAAAAGACACAAGTGATACACGCAGTAAGTAACAAACAACAACATAATTAAACCGCCACAGAAGAACCGCCTTGAAACGGTCAGTGGAAAGAACACTGCAAAAGTAAAGGAAAAAAATAAATCTGGAAATTAACAATATCGCTATATATTCTAATTACTGCTGGCGCTAGTCAAACCCGGGCACTTGACACAGTAGTGTGACCGACTAATGTTTAAGGCAATGCCAAAGAAACACGATATACCAAATAAAAATATATTAGACAAGTGATTAGCAAGATATTAGAATTAAAGCAAAACTTTGAAGTTAAGTGTTGACGGACGTCCACGCGTTGTCACCAAATAGTCAATATGTGACTTTTCGTAGACAGGACAAATCGTTATGTGTCACTTTTTTGTGTGACAGCCACTTAAAAAGCTATTTGTTCTCATGAAATGAGCGTTAAATTGATAGAATATATGACGGAAAAAACTGCAAGTTACTATATCGCAATAATTCTATAGAAACCAGTTAACAATCATTTCTTGGACCAAGACAGACAGAAGGACAAACAGATGGAAGAAAAACAGACACAGGACGAAAACTACATACAGCTCAACATTCTTCTCATGCCGGGGGAAATTATCAAAATATTCCTAGCGGTTTGAAAATTATATGTCCATCATCAGCTGGTGAAAAATTTACCTCGGCGAGGCCATTTATATAAAAAATATTGCGTTCTACAAATTGGTTAGGTGACTTTGGTCATGCCAATATAGATCTTCATCCCAAAATTATTGAAATATACCTTGCGGATAATATATCTAAAATCAGTTTGTAATTATTTTACCCCGGAGAGGCTATCAATATCAAAACATTTCGCATTAAACAATATAATAAATTAGATCTTGTCAATATATATCTACCTGCAAAAACTTATCAAAATATTTCTTGCGGGTTGAAAGTTTTAACGTCTATGTCAGTTAGTGAAATTTTTGCCTCGGCGAGGCGAATTATAAAGATATCAGCCTTTAGACAAACTCATTTGCTTGGTCTTGTCAATCTCTCTGCATGCCAAAACTTTACAAAACTAGAATCGCGCACTCGATGGCACGCCATGCAGTCGATGGCACACCATCGCATATCCCCACGCCACTACATAATCTACTCATCATGCCGTTCGCTTTGATATGTTACACGACCATGTTCTGGAAATTTTGATTTTTTAACCCCGCGGGCCCCAACCTTGGGTCCACCCCTAGGGGTGTGATCGAAATTCCGAAAGTGTCATGCACTCCCCAGACCAAAGATCTATCAGTTCCCAAAGTTTCAAGCTTCTATCTTTAACCGTCTAGGAGGAGTTATCCGGTAAGACGGACGGACGGACAGACAGACAGGCAGGCAGACAGACAGACAGACAGACAGACAGACAGACGGACTGACGTACGTACGGACGGACGGACGGACGAGCGGACGACGAATACAATTATAATAGCCCCACTTTTTCTTTGGAAAGCGTGGGGATAATAATCCTTCTGTTGCCTTGGCCAGGCTTCTTGTGAAGAAATCAGGTATTATGATGAGGCCTAATTGGTCACTCATGATGCCTAATTGGCCGAAACTAGCTAGTCTGGCACAGAAAACATGAACATTCAGTAAGTGGAAATTTGCCTCGGTGAGGCTATTTATAAAGAAATCAAGCATTAGGCAATCTCACTGGTAAGGTCTTGTCAATCTGTATCTGCATTCAGTTTCTGAAATGTTGCCTCGGCCAGGCCAGAAATCTGGAATTAGACTGCTGGTGGTGCTGCTTGACGTAGTCTTTGAGCTGCCTTCTTGGTTCTGGCTGGGGGCTGGACTGCGCAGATCATAACGTCAAATGACAACACTCTTATGCTGAAGACCCGTTGTCACCTCAGGAATCCCATTAAGTCAGCATGACTTCAAGAAAGCCACAAGTGGCTCTGGAAGTACTCTTTCATAAATCCAGACATGTTGTGATATCGATCTGGACTAGCTGCACAAGAGCTGAACAGAGAATAATGATGATGATGACACTGCGACGTTCGTTCGTTTAAGCTAAGGCATTTTACGTCTGCCAGGATCGAGCGGATGGAACTCCATAGCTCCACAGCGAGACGTAAGTTATGTGCTTCTGGGCTGCGAAACGCGGCACTCTGTCCAACAAGAGTTAATCGCGTTGGACTGCCTGTGCCCTACCGAGTAAAGTGAAACACTGCCAGTTTTAGAAATTTTGAATGCCAGTCTAAATTGAGACAAAAATGTAGAGTAATCAGTGACAAATCGTTGCAGATCGCGATTTCTCTACTGTGCTCGAGAGCAGAAAGTAGGCCAACGGTGCTCTCTTTCGGGGCAGCGCGATTTTGGCCATCGGACCAATGAAGCATGCCGTTGCAAGTTTCCATACAGAAACAAGCGGCTAGTGGCCAAGGAAGAAGACTTGTCGCAAAACAGAAATGGAGGCAATGATCAGAAATCGATACAATTCACAGTTCCAAGTCCTATTCCCAAGCAACAGGCAGGATGAGTGTGCAAATGATCCAGATGTTGGTACAAGCCCTCAGCATCTCATACCGGCTTGGCAATGCAGAAGTGCTGCTTGTAGAACCACCAAGTTCCTGGGACGAACTCATCGATCCCCGCATCCGATGACCTCGACCCGTACAAAATGCCGTTCTCTAAATGTGACTGTGGCCCAACGTGCACACGTACGTGCAACACACTATACCATGCCTAGGCACCCTCATTAGCTTAGATACGAGCATTTAACAACCACTTTAGTCTGCCTGAGCAATCAAATTTATTTCCGCGCAGAGTACTTGTTACTATTATTTCGAGTAGTGGTTTTCAGTTACTGGATATCAGTATTTTACGTATTTTACATGTACCTGCAATGAAGTTGAGATTACAGGGATTACATTAGTTTTCTAAATTTTGTTATAAAGCGTAGGTCGTGTTTCGCGTTTGAACGACACTAACAAGGAACAATATATATGTATATTGGATCCGTGCCACCCATAAGAAAGATAAGTTATTCCCAGCGGACACATGACGTCAATGCAACGCCGTACCAACGTCAAAGCAACGTCATGCCAGTTTTGTTTAGTTGATTTGAGGTTTAACGTCCCCGTCAACACTGTAAAGGTCATTTTGGAGACGTTGCTTCCAATTGTGTGGGACTTTTACCCGACATTGAGATGAAATGACATCTCAAGCCCTGTCGCCCAATGAAACCAAAAGGGTTTATAAGCATGGACGGCCCGACACTCAGACCGCTTTGCCTGGGCAAGCTTAGATCCTCTAAGCGGTTTACCAGTATCGTGTGTGGGTCGGATTCAGCTCTGCGTGGAAGCATCATGCGGCCCATATATTTCTTCAAGCCCGGATGGGCGAGGGCCTACGTCATGCCAGTAAAACTGATTATACTGACACAGAAACTGTAGTGACTTTCAGCCTCAGCAATTGATACCCCAAGGCTGATAAAACACCTTTTTCTCGTTAGAGAAGAGGCAGCTGAGTACTTTCCTTTCCGTTGCATTCTCACTGTATATAAAACATTTTGGTTTGCCCTTCCTGTTGGTGCCATTGATATTACGTTTTCTGTGATGTCGCCTGTTCTGGTCATCTTTATTAGTATATACCGGCCCCGATAGCTCAGTGGTAGAGCGTCTGCTTCGGGAATGGGAGGTCGCGGGTTCGATCGCCGGCCGCGCCATACCAAAGACTGACGCTCACATTATCAGGGGTAGTCCTAGGAAGATAAATGAAGGCAGGTAAGTATTTGTTAAAGTATACTTTGTTTGTCGCAATAAAAGCTTATGCTATTTGTTTCGGATAATCTTCATACTTATTTCGCTTTTTGTCAGTTCAAATATATTGTAAATTAGCGTCATGCATACGAAAAGGACGTTGCCAGAAGGTTCAACAATTTGCGGAAGCTGGAATAAAGATACATTCAATTACAGATATGTTGTGCCGCTTGCTAGCGTAAGGCAAGCTTTTTGTGAAACCTCATACTTGTAAATGGTAACTTTCATTTATGGTCATTTCGCCAAATAGACACACTACATAGAAAAACTGAAGTATCCCTGCATATTTTTGACTGGTTCACATTGTTTTTTCACGTTGAATATGATTGCAAATAGCAAATTATAGCGAGAAGTCTGCACTGGAGCGAAACTAACTCAAATTTCACATAAACTCTGTGGAAAGGACCTTTCCAACAAGAAGTCAAACCAAGCGTAGAAACAGGTCCTACTTTCACTTTCGTCCTTTTGACGTGCCAAAAAATATTCCACCTTTATAATATGTTCTACAAAAGGGTCATCCTTTGGAAGCAATGAATACACCACAGAAGTGAAAAATATTGAGTGTACATGTTTTCTGGGCCAGACTAGCTAGTTTCGGCCAATTAGGCCTCATCAGTGACCCTCAGATATTTTAAAAATTCCACAATGGAATCAGTGATCCCAAAGGACAAGAAAATACAATCTACACTATGATGTAGGGCAGGGAGACGTTTTACCGCCGCCACAAATTCCCCCACACCAGCTGTAGTGAAGTTAAATATGTTCTATAAAAGGGTTATCCTTTGGAAGCAATGAATACACCACAGAAGTGAAAAATATGGAGTGTACATGTTTTCTGGACCAGACTAGCTAGTTTCGGCCAATTAGGCCTCATCAGTGACCCTCAGATATTTTAAAAATTCCACAATGGAGTGGTCTGGAGTAAGTCTGGAGTGGTCAATTTCTAAGCATAGGGATGTCATTTTTTGTGGTAAGTTTTACAAAAATCATGTACGTTGAGCAAACAGTTTAGATCTTGATCAGATGCGGCGTCTGATCTGGGTCTGCACTATTTGTTAATGTCTCAAAAAGGGCTGCTATGCATATATGGGTTATCTCCAATAATTGGAGGTCAATGTAAAAAGCAGGAATACTTGATTCCAGTTTCCCATTACCCGGTTTTGTTTGTTTGATTTGAGCTTTAATGTCCCCGTCAACAATGTAAAGGTCATTTTGGAGATGTTGCTTCCATCTTTGTGGGACTTTTACCCGACATTGAGATGAAATGACATCTCAAGCCCTGTCGCCCAATGAAACCAATAGGGTTTATAAGTATGAACGGTCCGACACTCACACCGCTTTGCCTGGGCAGGCTTAGATCCTCTAGTACTCGTGTGTGGGTCAGATTCAGCTCTGCGTGGAAGCATCATGCAGCCCATATATTTCTTCAAGCCCCGATGGGCGGGGGCTGTCCCATTACCCGGTAGGATGGTGAAATTATCTTAACTGCCGTATTCGACGTAATAAGCGTTTGCTGTGACAGGAAACAAACCCTATGGTCTTCTGCATTGGGACCATTATATAACATCTATGTGCTAAACATTTTCAGTTCACATTACGACAACAGGCCTATTCAAATATATATAGAATTGTGCCACCCAAATGAAAATTGTCCGATAAAACAATTCAGATTTTTTCATATTTCTGCTCCAAAAATAGATTGTGGGTACTGGTTAGGAACCGCCTCGATGACGCGATTCTAACGACTACCCACTGTCTAGGGGTCAAAATTAGGCAGGCGTGTTTTCGTGATGTGAAAAATATTCTTTTTTTCTAGTCCAAATATAGATTGTCGGTGCTCGGTGTTCTGAACCCGCTAAAAAAGAAAATAATGCACCCCTGTATACCCAATTTTCTCTATATAAAGTTGGCTTTATAGGGTTGTTCAGTACATATGGGGTAGCCTCAATGTGCTTCTAGTGCCCGGTTACCTTAAAAACAAGATCACTGTTGTTCAGTACACGGACTTGTTGGTGTTATGCCTTTCTTTTCTTAAGGATTTGAAAAAAAAAAGAAGATTACAAAAGTTGATTGTGTCACTTCAGTCACACTTCTCTCGTCTCTCATAGTCTCAAACTTTTCATGGTCACTCAGAATTTCCAGGACAAGTTAACGATGAGACTTTGACTGTTGAAATCAGTAAAAATAGTTTTGCAGAGTCCAGTTACAGGCTCTATGAAAGTGATATGTCATTTTTTCTTCATTTATTTAGGAATATTATTAACTGTTCCTTTATTAAGCGGTGAGTGAAGAGAAAGACAGTTTCAAACCATTGCAGAACTCGTCCCGATCGTGCCTCGAACTCAGGCAGAAAGAGACCTAATATCCTACCAACATGGTCAGTTTTACAAAACATGCCATTGTTCATCTCTGAAATCAAATTGTGTGTCAAACGAGTAATTTAAAAGCTTGCATGGTTCTGTCTTTTCTGACAATTTTTCCACTAGCATAAAACTTGTGCGAGTGAGCAGCTTGCCACATTCAGCCTTCGGTGTTCATAAATGCCGATTTTTTTTTCTGAATCATTACAGGTAGATGCGCACCAACGTTGCGGTGTCGCTCCTCGCCGGGTCCGTGAATATGTTTCTATGTACATTGTCCTCCGTTCAATGGTTTAAGACGGGCAACTAACACTGAAACAGTTACCGTAAAAGTCTAACCAGGAAAATCGTGCTTATTTAGAGCGGCAACGTCAAGACGTAGCATCGGCTTCATGGGCATGACATGGGTCTTTTTCACAAAGGCGACCAGCACTGACTCAGGCGAACCAGCGAGTACGCGCAGCCTTACCGGAGCCTTTGCTGCCCTCGGATATGTAGAAGAGTAGATGCGTTTTAGTTGGCTACGCATATGCATTTGACAAAATGTATGATTATAAGGAAGGTAATACAGAGTAAAAGATTAACTACCTGGGAAATCGAGTGAAAAAGACTGTGATATATAATGCAAAAATGGCGGATTTTCAACTTTACATACTGGGGAAGCCTTCCTTTTAAAAGGAAACTTTATTTTAAATTCTTTTCTGACAAATATTGGAAAAGGAAATGTTAAAAACAAGATATTGTTTAAAACAATATAATATCTCTTTTGACCGACTTACTTGTTTTGATTCGTTTTTTACAGGTACAGAAGGGAATTTGAAATCGCAGAATATCTTGCTTAAACCATTTTTTTAAACATCATGATAGCTCGTTTAAACGACTAATTACTTGTTTTGATTTTATCTCTTTTTTGTTTAAATTTCCATCCCGTGTTTTATCAACTTTATTTCTTTTCTTGTGGAAATTGGAAATAAAATGTCTCTTCCGGGATTCCGTACATTATTCTCCAAATTTTTATTTTTTATGACATATTCTATCTGTCACTGCTAGCTAGCACAGCTACCTTCGGCTAATTTTCAGTTTTTGGCACAGTTCCACTAAAGCCATATTTATTTGATATTTTTGAACATTTTCCATCGCATGTTTGCATACATATATTGGTTTAATTCTCAAAAGTGCTAGAATGATCATATTCTGAAATGAAAGATTCGAATCAATGAAGAACTGTGCTATAAATAGAATAATAAATATTCACCCATAAAGCATCACGCATTTTCAAAGCAGGCGAAATTGAGATTTTTCATCTTTTCTGTGAGAGGCTTTACGGCTTTACTTGAATCTATTCCCATGATATTTCAATGCTGGAAATAATAAATATGCCATCTGTTTATTCTGATTATAGTTTTTGTGGACACATTGTCATACTTATTAGATACATGTAATTGTAATACAGGTTGCAGCGAAATAAGTTCTTTAGATCCTAGAACAGTTTCATGATCGGGTAAAAAGACTATCTTCTGGTGATACATATTTTTCAGAAAATTTCCTCCCTGTCTTTAAGATTATCTCTATACATACAAGTAGTCGCTTTGCTTCTCTGTACAGATTTCATATATTTTAATTCTGGTTTTCATTTGTCAGACAATAACCCACCTAAAACTTTCAAATTATTTTGTAATTCTTCGAAAGATTGACAAAATAATTGCCGTCTGTTCAACAGGAATGCACACATCGCAACTTTTTATCATTGAAAATACACATACTGGACTCAGAACAAGTGCAAAAATGATCAGAAATCGATACAATTAAGCCGCACCTCCCATCAGAGACATCACGGGCAATACAAAGACAGTTACATTCCCACAAAATGGCCATTTGGCTATCCAAAGCAAACGACAAACCACAAAAATAAACCACGGCAGAATAACTGCGTTTTGGACCGTTCAATGGCAAGAATTTCACTTTGGGAGGTGAGGACTGGGGGGGGGGGGGGGTGGGGGGGGTAATCGATTTTACGCGGCCGCAATCCTCGCCCTTGCTTCCATCGCGATTTAGACAAATAATTTGTTCAGTCCACTCATCAGTAAAACATCTCCGAGAACACAAAACTGAAACAACCACAGAGATGAAGCAACGATGAGGACTCGACTACAAGAAACACTCAGATGCTGGAGCAAAAAAAAAACAAAAAAAAAAAAAACAGTATGACACAACGGTGAGGACTCGACGGCAAGAAACCACTGAAATGCTGGAGCAAAAGGAAACCAACAGTGTTTTAGAAGCGTCAAGTTAGTGACTTATTTGTTATTAGCTATTCGATATTCAATAATAAATAAGTAACACGCTACTTATTCGACATTCGAAATCATAATAGATCCGAAAATAAATAAAAATAACATTTTATTCGCGTTTCATCTGGGATAATTTTGCTTGTTTGTATTGGAGTTTAACGGCCCAGACAAAATTATTTATGTCAATTTTTCGCCGGTCAGTTTACATATTCACACTTTCCCTGGGCATCGTATACGGAAGCGGTTAACCAGTGTAGTGCACATTCTTTTATTGGTGCACAGAGAGAGCATTTTAGTCGAGCTTATGGTTACCTTTGGAAGCAAAGACTACACCAAATAAACGAAAACAGCAGACTCGATTTTGTGGAGTCTGTTCATGATCAATACTGAAATGTACAACATCGGTCACACCCTCTAGCACCAGTTTAAGCAGAACTCTATTTTCAAAATGATTCTAAATGAACTCAATGATGCAAAAAGCCCAGAAAATATAATCTGCACAATGATGATGTTACTGGGAGATTTGTTACGGCCGCCACACGGCATAACACCAGCTGCGGTGAAGATAAATAAGTTCTGAATAGTTGGGTCCTTTGGAAGCAAAGAATACACCAAATAAACAAAAAAGGCTAAGTCGGTTTTACTGAGTTTGTTCGTGACCAGGACTGAAATATGCAACACCGGCCACGCCCTCTAGCACCGGTTTAAGCAGTTTTCCTTAAGTCGAGCACCCTGCTACTCCGGCTAAGGAGTTTTCAACTCAATGATAATTAGTACACAATGAGTAATCATGTGTCACGTTGTAAAAGAAATTCTTCGGGTCAACTCTGAGAAATGTATAATTATTGTAGCTATATTAACCTCTATGAACTGGCGGTACTAAAACTCGAGCTCTCTGTTACCCTAGCTAAGGAGTTTTCAATTCAATGAGAATTAATGCTCACAAAGAACATACACTAAGTAATCAAGTGGCGCATTAAAAAAGAAATTCGTCGGGCCAATTCCGAGAAATACATACAAATATTTGCTATATCAACCGCAATGTACTGGCGGTGCCAAAAGTCGAGCTCCCTGTTGCCCTAGCTAGAGAGGTTTGAAGTCAATGAGAATGAGTGCACACTAAGCAGTTGCAAAGCACATTTTAAAAAGAAATAAGTGTCGCCGTAAAACAAAATTTCCGACCGCAAAAACCTCCGATTAACTCCCCAAATGACAATTTTTAATACAGTTATCACCTAAATACTTGCTACAACAACAGCTATGTAGTGATCGGTGCCTAATGTCGTGCTCCCTGTTACTTTAGCTACAACGAGAATTAGTACACCCAAAGAACACGCACTGTGTCATCAAGAGGCACATTTTAATAGTATCTTTTGGGGCCATTTCTGAGAAATAAAGAACAAAATATTTGCTATAACAACCGCCATGAAATGGCGAGTGCCTAAAGTCGAGCTCTCTGTTACCCCAGCTTGGGAGTTTTCAACTAAATAGGAATTAGTATACACAAAGAACATACATTCAGTAATCAAGAGGAACATTTTGAAAGAATTTCATCGGGCCAATTCTGAGAAATACATAACAGACTATTCGCTATACCACCGCAATGTACTGGCGCGCCAAAAGTCGAGCTCCCTGCAACCCTGGCTAGGGAGTTTGGAAATCATTTGGAACTAGTGCACACAAAGTACCGACACCGAGGCATAAAAAAGCACATTTTACAAGTAATTCTTCAGGCAATTCGGGGAAAGACATATACAAAATATTTGATAAATCAATCACTATGTACTGGTGGGTGCCTTAAGTCAAGCTCCCTATTACCCTTGCTACGGAAGTTTCAACTCAACGAGAATTGGTACGCACACGGAACATACAATGAGTAATCAAGAGGCACATTTTAAAAGAAATTCAGTGGGCCAATTCTACGAAATGTGTGACAAAATATTTGCTATAACAGCCGCAACGTACTGGTGGTTGCCAAGACTTAGTGTCGAGTTCCCTGTTACTCCAGCTTGGGAGTTTTCAACACAATTAGAAAGAGTACTCACAAAGAACATATCCTGAGAAATCAAAAGGCATGCCAAATATAAGAAATATATACTGAAATATTAGCTATATTAATCTCAATGAACTGGCGGTTACAAAAAAAAAACCTCGAGCTCCCTGGTACCCTAGCTAGGGAGTTTTCAACTCAATGAGAATAAGTTTACATAAAGGACATACACTGGGTAATCAGACGGCACCTTTAAAAAGAAATTCGTCAGACAAAGTCTGAGAAATACATGCCAAAATATTTGCTACATCATCCGCAATGTACATGCAGATCCCTAAGTATGTTCTATAAAAGGGTTAAGCTGAGCTCCCTTTTACCGTAGGTAAAGAGTTTTCAAGTAAATGAGAATTAGTGCACATAGAGAACTATGACCGAGCAATTAAGATGCACATGTCAAAAGAAATTTGTCGGGCTAATTCTGAGAAATATTTAAAAAAAAATACATATTGCTATAACAACCGCTATGTACTGGCGGGTATCTAAAGTCGAGCTCCCTGTAACCCTAGCTACGGAGTTTTCAACTCAATGGGAATTAGCGCACTTAAAGAATCAAGAGGAACATTTTAAAAGAAATTCCAGGGCCCATTCTGAGAAATATACAACAAAAGATTTGCTATGACAAATGCCATGTACTGGCGGGTGTCTAAAGTCGAGCTCACTGTCACCCAAGCTGCGGAGTTTTCAACTCAATGAGGATTAGTACAAACAAAGAATATACACTGAGTAATAAAGAGGCACATTTGAAAAGAATTCGTCGGGCCAATTTTGAGAAGTATACATAACAAAATATTTGCTATAACAACCGCAATGTACAAGTGGGTTCCTAAAGTCGAGCTAATGAGCCACGGGGCATGGCCATTTTGGACTCTCGGGGCATGGCTATTTTGGACTCTGGGGGCATGGTTGGCAAGATTGTATAGATGACCACTTGACATTTCTACATATTAAATCTCTAAGCTCTTGGCCTTATAATTTCGCAGAAGAAGATTTTTGAAGTTTTTTTTTGTTCCATTGTGTGTCTATGGCAGCTAATGAGCCCTGGGGTGTGGTCATTTTGGACCCGGGGGCATGGTTTGCAGGAGTTATATAGGGTGTCACTCAACATTGCTACACTCTAAATATCTATGCCTTTGGTCTTAGGGTTTCAGAGAAGAAGAATTTGAAGGTTTTCCGTCATAATTTTATAGGAGCTAATGGGCCCCGGGGCGTGGCCAATTAGGACTCTTAAGGGCATGGTCGGCAGGATTTATGCAGTTGACCACATTACATCGTTACATACTAAAGATCTAAGTTCTCGGACTTATGGTTTCAGAGAAGAAGGAATTTTTAAGTATGTTCCATTATAAGTCTATGGGGTCGAAGCTTATGAATCCCGGGGAATGACCAATTTGGAACCCAGGGGCATGGTTGGCTGCGTTTATGCAGGCGACTACGTTACATTGCTACATACTAAATATCTAAGCTTTATGGTTTCAAAGAAGAAGAGTTTGAGATTTGTTCCATTTTAAATCTATTGATTTGTTTGGAAGTTTGTTTGGTTGATTTGATGTTTAGCGTCCCCGTCAACTCTGTATAGGTCGTTTTGGAGACGTTGCTTCCATTTTTTCCAATTTTGTGTGACTCTTACCCGACATTGAGATGAAATGACATCTCAAGCACTGTCGCCAAAAGTCACAAATACGGTTTATATGCATGGATGGTCCGACTCGCATTACGTTTCAGAACATCAAAGTGGTTTACCAGTATTCATGTGCGGTCGGTTTCGGCTCTACGTGGAAGCATCATGCAGCCCAATCAATTTCTTTCAGCCCCGATGGATGGGCCGCATAATAAGTCTATTGGTCTTAAGCTAATAAGACCAGGGGCGAGGCGAATTGGTTGGCAGGATTTACGTAGGTGACCACTTTTCATACAAGATATCTAAGCTCTGGGCCTTATGGTTTCAGAGAAAATGATTTTTGTAGTTTTTCTCATTAAAAGTTTATGAGAGCAAATGTCCCCCTTGCGTGGCCAATTTGGACCCGCGGGCAAGGTTGGCAGGATATATGTAGGTGACTACTTGACGCTGCTACACACTGAATATCTAAGCTCTGGCTGGACGTTGGGGTTTCAGAGAATAGTTTGAGGTGTCTATTGGAGCTAATGAGCCTAAGGGAATGGCCTATATTGACCCAAGGGGCATGTTCAGCAGGATTTATCCAGGTGACCACTTGACAATGCTACATACTTAGTATGTAAGCGCTGAACCCTGTGGTTTCAGAGAAGGTTTTGAAGTTTGTTCCATTATAAATATATGGAAGCGTACGGGCCCAGCGGCGGGGCCAATTTCGACCCCAGAAACATTGCTGGTAGGATTTATGAAGGCGAAAAAGTGACGTTGCTACACACTAAATATCTTAGCTCTGTGCCTTGTAGTTTAAGAGAAGACGGGTTTAGGAAGTTTTCCCACTTTAAGTCTATTGGAGATAATTAACCACGGGGCGTGACAAATTCATACCCAAGGGACATGGTTGGCAGGTTTCAACCATAGTGCAGTTTATATTTTACTTTTGGTCCTTTGAGATCAGCGTGAATATTCTGAGAAATCAGAAATAAATTATTGGTTTAGACTCATATTCTAGACAGGTTTTTAATTATTTGGACCCCATTTTGATTAATATCAGTCTTTTAATCGACTGCCTATTCGAAATTCGCAAAATTGCAGTATATTTCCTCTGGCTTTCTTTGCCGGATCATTACAGGGTCACTGATGAGGCTTTATTAGCCGAAACTACGTAGTATGACCCATCTTCTTTCTTATGAATGTTTTCATTGCTCTTAAAGGAACTCGTTTTTTATTTTTATTTATGGGAAAGTATCTGTCCTTATGGCCTTCCCTTGTTTAGGTTTCCATTATGGTCTGGTCGCTTAATGTTTGTATTTCTTTCCCTATGGTGTCTTTGATGGGTGGAGTAAGTTAATTGTATCGATTCCTGATCTTTGTTTTACTTCTACTTTATGTAGGTGGCCGCTAAACATTGAATCATACTAAATATCTAAGCTCCGGTCTCTGTGGTTTCAGTAAAGAAGAGTTTTGAAGTTTTCCCATTATGAGTCTATGGGAGCTAATAAGCCCCTGGGTGTGGCCAATTCGGAACCGAGGTTGGCAGGATATATGTAGATTTCCACTTGCCGTGGCTTCGAACTGAATATTTAAGCTCTGGGTGTTGTGGATTAAAAGAAGATTTTTGAAATGTTTGCCATTATAATTCCATGGGGCTAATGAACCCCGGGGGGCGCGGCCAAGGTGCATGATTGCTGGGATTTATGTGGATGGCAACTTCACGTTGTTTCACACTTAATATCAAAGCTTTGGTCCTTGTAGTTTCAGAAAAGATTTTTTTATTTTTTCCCATTATAAGTCAATGGGAGCTAATGAACTCCGGGGCGTGGCTACTTATTACCCCAAGGGCAGGATTGGCAGGATTAATGTAGGAGACCACTCGGCATTCCTACATTCTAAATATCTATTAAGCTCTCGGCCTTGTGGGTTCAGAGAAGAAGATTTTATAAATTTGTTACATTCTAAGCCAATGGGAACGTGGCCAATTTTGGACCCCAGGGGCATGATTGACAGGATTTATGTAGGTGATCACTTGACGTTTCTACATAATGAATGTCCAAACTCTGGGCCTTGTTGTTTCAGAGAAGATGGTTTTCTTTAGTTTTATTTTTTTTTTCATTTTAAGTATACGGGAGCTAATGTGACCCGGGCGTGGCCAATGAGGACCACAGGGGCATGGTTGACAGGATTTATGTAGGTGATCCTTTTCGTTGCTATATACTTAATATCTAGGCTCTGTGCTCTATGGTTTCAGAGAAGGGTTTTGAAGCTTTTTTTCATTATATGTATGTGAACATTGGAGCTCCAAGGCCTTGTGGTTTCAGAGAAGATTTCTAAAGTTTGTTCCAAAATAAGTCAATGGGAGGTTTTTGAACCCCAGAGCGTGGCCAATTTGGACCCCGGTGGCATTGTTGGCAGGATGTATGTAGGGGCCACTTGATGTTGCTATGTAGAGAATATCTAAGCGCCGGGCGTTCTGATTTCAGAGAAGAAATTTTTTTAAGTTGTTCTCGTTATAAGACTATTGGAGCTGTATGTTGCCATGAATTCCACACCGATCAGCCCGAAGACATTATGTAGCCTTTCTCCGTTCCTGATAATGCTTCACATGAAACTTGTTAAACTTTAATGTTGGTCGGCTGGTGTATTTGAAAATGTGAACGGACGACGTCTAACGCCGAAGCATTGACATACTATTACCTCACATGAGTAGTTGAGATAATTGCACCCTGCCAAAATATGATTTCTTTGATATTAGCTCATGGCATAGGATAGATTATAATGAGGCTCGCGTTTTGGTGCTTTCTATTATTAGACACAGATAGGCTGCGAACAATTTAGATCGGGGGTGTTTTTGTCCTGCAAGTTAAATAAATGGGAGAAAACGGCAACACTTTTTATAAAATAGTTGGGTCATGTTTAGCGGGTTAATTATCCATCACTCTTTTGGTCGATTGTTTATAAATCGACCCAGAGTTCGAGACAAAAAGCAGTACATGTAGCTACCAAATAGAAGTGAAGGCACTGAACAGGAATCGATACAATTACCTCACACCTCCCATCAAAATGTAAGAATCTTACATGGGTGTGAGGGATGGATGGAAAAATCCGTTCCGAGGGTCACTGTCCGGCATCACGAGGATGGACAGTGATCCCGAGGTACGGGTTTTTTATCCACCCCTCACACCCATATAGGACTTCCATTTCTTAGCGCGGAATATGAATGCTGCTGTCACTTCGGTTACCGACGTCCGCCATATTGTGATAACACTACACGAATGTTTAGGACGCCATGTAACGTGCTGTGACGTCAACCTTAACGACGGTGCATACAAGGTCGTATTCAACCAGTGCATTTAACAAACACGTGAGAATATTCGATTCTTGGTTAGAACACCAGGGTTAGAACAGAATTTCTATCAAAAGCTAAAACAATGGATTTCCTTATCTGGTGTGCAAGAAACACCAAGTAGGACGGTTACATGTATCTATAGAATCTGGACTGGAAATATATGTGTTGGGTTTGGCAATGACAACCCTGACCAATCACCGCAGAACGCGATGTCTGACCATGGTTTGCTCACAAAAATTGAACTAAAGGGTTGAGCGAACATTTTAACTCATCATTCAGCCTACCATTACGCAAACACGCCTATACAAATACATTGCCACCTTTATCGCCGAAAAAAATGACAATTTTATGACAAAAAATTGTGATATTTTTCTTATTTCTGCTCCAAATACAGATTGCGGGCACTCGTTTGAACCGCCTCATCGAGGCGGTTCTTACGAGTACCAACAATCTAAATGTTAGAGCAGAAATAAGAAAAATAAGCTTTACCCCTATAAACCCCAGTTTTACTATCAAAGTGGGGTTCTAGTGGGTCAAAATTATATAGGCGTGTTTTCGTGATGACTGAGAGACAATCGAGCCACTAGTGTTGTCAGTGCTTTGATTTCTGTGCGAATATGATTTCGTATGTCAGGTGCGGTGTGTCATTAACATCTGTGTGAGTCGATTTCCCCTTGACGAAAATGAAGACAGCCTGGAATATATGAAACTGACAAACACTGAGAGCTAACAAGCCATCTCTAGGACTAGCATTTTTTCAAATGAAAAGTTTTTTTTATATTTTTATTAATATTTCCGTTAGAACGCCTCGTTGAGAAACTAAGTATAAGTAAAACAAAGATCAGGAATCGATACAATTAACTTACTACACACATCAAAGACACCAAAGGGAAAGAAACACAAACATGAAGCGACCAGACCATAATGGAAACCTAAACAAAGGAAGGCCATAAGGACAGTTACTTTCCCACAAAATGGCCAAATGGCCATCCAAAATAAAAAAGACACAAGTAATACACACAGTAAGTAACAAACAACAACATAAATAAACCACCACAGAAGAACCGCATTGGAACGGTCAGTGGAAAGAATTCCACTGGTGGGCTTAAATTGATTTTACATGGCCATAATCCTCGCCACTTTTGTCGCGGTATACACTAATTTTGTTTAGTCCACATGAGGCTTCCTAACTCATCAGTGTAACATCTCCGAGAACATACAAATAAAAAAACTACAGAGATGAAACAAGGTTGAGGACTCGACAGCATACAACAACAGAATTGCTGGAGCAAAAAAAAAACAACAGTTAGACAGTTAGAATTGCTGGAGCAAAAGAAACCAACAGTAAGTCTTCGTCAGTGAGCAAAATCATCACGAAAACACGCCTATATAATTTTGACCCCCCTGAACCCCACTTTTATATAGTAAAACTGGGGTTTGCAGGGGATGAACCTTATTTTTCTTATTTCTGCTCTAAAATATAGATTGTGGGTACTCGTAAGAACCGCCCCGATGAAGCGGTTCTTACGAGTGCCCACATTCTTTATTTGGAGCAGAAATCAGAAAAATATCACAATTTTTCATCATAAAATTTTCATTCACATTCTATATTTTGAGCAAAAATAAGAACAATATCACAATTTTTCACCTTAAAATTTTCATTTTTTCGGCGATAAAGGTTACAATGTATTTGTATAGGCGTGTTTTCGTAATGATAAAAATAATAAAACCCTTTTCATTACGTGAACAAGCACTTGAAATGAACACCCCCTAAACCCCAACTTTATATGGTGAAAACTAAAGTTTACGGGGTACATTATTACTTATTTCTGCTCTAAGACATAGGTTGTAGGTACTCGTTAGAACCGCATTAATGAGGCTGCTCTACCGAGCACCTTCAACCTATGTTTGCAGTATTTATAGGTTATTGACTTTATATTGTGAAATATTCGACACGAGTTCATAAGGCGAAGGACGCACGAGCTTGCGAGTGCGTCTTCGCCATATGAACGAATGCCGAATATTTCACAATATAAAGTCAATAACCTTTTTATTATATACCCAAAAAATCAACTGTCTACTAGTATCCAGGATTGTCTGGTATAGAAATCTGAACGTAAAATCAGATTATATATCTTTAAGTGGTTTGAAATGGAAAATAATGATGGTCGTTAAGTGTCTCCCTACACGTTGAAAAACCACACCCAACGGCGCCAAAGTGTTAACGTTGGTTAATGTGACGCCATTGAAAACATTGACGCTTCCCAACACAGGAGGCCATTTTTTCATGCGCTTTGTGCACTTTGTCAGCACTGATATAAAATGGTACTTACCAATCCTCCAGCCCCCGGCGCTGAGTAACCTCGAAGCACACTGGTAGGCTGCAGAACGGTAAGTGGCGATAGTTAGCGTGGTCAGCTCTCCGTGTTCCTCGTGCTGAAGATGGTCAGCTGACTAAATCTCAGTTCTTTTCGTGATTCTCCATAGATCTTGTCGGGGATCTTGTTGTTGTTGTCGAATGTGCATATAGCTGCAGCCTAACGGCACATCACTCGCCTCCTTTTATGTAAAACCTAGAGGTGGCTTAAGAAAGCTATATGCACATGAGATTATTGTTAAAATTTTAAAGGAATCGAAATGGTTTTTACTACGCCTCCTTTTATGAAAAAGGTGGCTCAATAGAGAACATAGAATTTAGACATTAGCAAGTGTACCAAACAAGATCTATTAATAAAATCTCTAATAAGCTAGAGGTTGCTTTACTTTTAATATAAATGGTTAATGAATTTATCGAAGGTTTTAGAGTAGCTGACTACCATGAATAGCTTGATTAAAGGTAATAAACATTTATGAAATGGATTCCTGTAAATGGCCTGAATAACTTAAGGATGGTGAATGATTTACCGAATAAGCAGTGTGAGACAATTTTGTTATATAAATGCATAGAGAAACCAATTTTGAGCTGATAGTAATTCACAGAACTATACATATCCACTGCACACAAGTTGTCAGTAACAAGTGACTACAAAGTGCTGCACCTGAAGGGACAACATAAAGCAATGTAAGCACTGGAGTCTCGGTCGATTTTAGATATACAACTAGCAATTACAAATACAGTATTTTAACAGTATAATGACCAAAAATCACTGCTAAATAAAAATAACACAAAAATATCATTAAAACTAATAAAAGAACAATATCCAAGAATCACTGTAATATGTGTGCTTTACATAAACAGAGAGAACAAGCATCTGAATTTTTATCTATATGTGTAATTTGGAAATACTGAATTTTTAGCTTGCTTGTTCCATATAATAAATATTGCTGCCTAGTGTATAGTATGTTCAAATATTAATATAAAACAAACAGAACAGAATCTACCACAATTAACAACAATTTCATATATGGCAAAAATCACACATGTACTACCCATGCACATGCATGAAAATATATCAAACTGGCATTACAAATATCACACATGCACCTTATGCACATGCATGACAAAATATCACACTGGCATTATATAAACATCACACATGTACTCTATGCACGTGCATGACGAATTATCTCACTGACATTATATTGTAACGGAACACCATCTGGTCAAGCGGTTCAGCTGTTGATATGGTCAGGATGTGATGGTGCTCTTACAATAACATATGTGGGTTCGACCTGGGTCGTACACTAAACTACCGGGAATAGAATACACAGCCAGCCATTGGTTCAATTTCTTAAATTTATTTTTGTTACCCCTGACAATAGTTTATGCAGTCTATAGTAAGCTATCTTAAAGGCAAACTTATATTTATGGCATAGGTGATCAGAACAATACAAACAAATTACTGCAGCCGCACCTTATATAACACCTAATTTAACAGAACGACTAAGAGCATACATTTACTAACGGCCTAAAATGCTAACATTAAGCTGGAAAGATTTTCTTTAAGATAGGCGTATAATAACATTCTATCATTGCACATTGCATTGAATGAATTCATTGAACGTTGAGAGTCACACCAATTCAAGGGACTGGATTCCACCCAAATAGGTGCATTAAACAATTCGCCTAAATGGGCGCAATAACAATTCCACCTAAATGAGCGTACCAACAATTCACCTAAATGGGCGTACCTAAATGGACGCACCAAACAATTGGCCCTTATTATTGTGCAGCCAAATCCAAGTCAATAACAACACAGGTGTTACTGACAATCATTTCGGTAAAGCCCGCAACACTGTAACAAACTGGGTTGGTATTGTTTTCAATCAGCGCCCACAAAGGAGGTGTCCCTATCTAGGTGTACCAATCGGCTTCAAGTTATTAGAATGGTTACAGAGCAAGTATTGGATCTATATTCCTTTATAAAGTGTTTAGAAAAAACATAGAGGGAGAGTAGATGATATTATTAGATACGCTTAGCCCATGTAGAACAAAGATAGGCTTTACGTATATGATTGCAAATAGTTGTATAACCCATTCTCCTATGATTGACTAATGAATCTTTTCCTAACCGCTTCCGTTATACAACGTAGTCTCTTAAAGAATAGTAAGTTTGTCATCTAATAAGAAATTCTTTACAGTTGACCTTGTGTTAACAATTAAAGTCAATTAAGAGGTATTCTAAAGGTGCAAATTTAGACCCTCTACAATTTAATTATAATGGCCACGCCTAGCTAGTGGAACCTTTTCAATATAAGTGGAAGGCACTAACAGCCTTTACGAGATCATACATGTATTTGTCATTCACGTGTGATCATGCAACTGCTAGACAGTTCATACGTTTCTGCTAACAACATTTGACAATAGATCAACACTGCATCGTCTCCACCTAAACCACAACTAGATAGGCACATACCTCATCTAGATGGGTGAAATGTCACGCCTAGGTAGGCGCAAAACACGCCTAAATAGGCGAAATTCACCTAGCTAGGAGAGCATATACTTTGAATAAAATTTCCAACAAACAAGATAATTTGCGTTTTAACACAGCCATTATGTTAACAATTTAAGTTACTTTACATGCTTACCAAAGAGCATACCAAAGAGTAATTTCCTTTAATAGTCAGAACAAAATAGTCACTAACAATGTGCAATATTAAGTCCCTACTTGATACTGATAGAACGTCCTTTCCCAGCCAGGTGGAATTCATCCCAGATAGGTGCAAGTACAATTCCCTTAAAACGTGTAGAAATCGGATCTACTAATTCATAACACTCTACAAGTTGCTACAACATGATTTGACAAAGACCACAAACAGCAACTAGGTAGACTGTTAATGAAGTACCTTCCACCCATACTGGCATGGACTTATTCAGCCTAGCTAGGTAAAACATTCTTAATAGGCGAACTAACCATCCAAAGTCGATTTTACTTCATCCGAGCCAGGCAGATTCCTCCGAGTTAGGCATAAAGGAATGTTGCTTTAAAATGCACGATGATTAATTACTAGCTCATAGACAGCTCAGAAGTTGCTTCACCACGCTTTCAGAGGCGAACTACCTTGCAACGGCCCAAACTGTTTATTTTTTAAACTTCGCCTACCTCGGCGCAGCGTAACAAGGATTATGCCTAACTCGGCGCAAAGCTCGACCTCAGCCAAAATTATCAAAAAAGAGTATTCACAGTTCTGACAGCTTATGAAAAGCCACGAATTTATAATTTATTTATATAGATGTATTGATAACCTGTGCCAACGTCGCCTAAACTAGATAAATAAATAAATAAATACATAAATCAATGCTCCTCGCAGATGGACGCATGTTTCGCCTAGACAGGCGAAACATTCGCCCAGATGGGAGTGCCGGGTCAACAAACAAGCAAACATAGTTCAAACTCAGGCCTAGACAATCTAGGCCACACCATACTTCCAATCTAGGCGAACCCAGGCGTGTTTCAGCTATGGAAAGCTGAAACACGACCTAAGCGCCTCAACTTGTTTTTGGTAAAAGCCACAGCAGGTTGCTCGCAACAATCAACAACACTGAACTTCAACCGCAACGCTCCTTATATACCCTCCAGGCTCGCGCTGGATGACGTTGTGCCTGGATGACGTCACATTCCTAACCATGCTACCAAGCATACGGAACGTTCGGTCTTTATGGTATGTTCAGTGCGCAGAGAGTTCGAACAGCTGAGCGAAAAGTAAACAAACCTTGAAGGAAAATACTGTTTCAAATGCGAAAGTGTGAGCATAAAAAGAATATGGATGCTAAAATAAACAATAGATATTCATGGTTATATATGCACTTGGGAGATTACATGGCTATTTTACACAGGATATACTCGACAAAGTTGGCACATGGTTTGCATCGACTACGGCTATTTCGGACCGAAGATTGGTATGTACATTTTGTTAAAACAGATATAAATGAATCTAAACAACAATGAGAACATTTGTACATAAAATAACAGAGAATAGCCAGACGCCGTTACAATATAAACATCACACATGTACTCTATGCACATGCATGACAAAACATCACACAGGCATTATAAATATCAAACATGTACTCCGTGCACATGCATGACAAAATATCACTCTGGCGCAATATATACGCCAGCATGACAAAGCACTCGCCATCTCGCAGTCTGACTCGCCGAGCAAAGCGTCGAGGTGTTCTGTCAGACTAAGATGGCAAGTAATAAAATAAATATCACGCATGTACCCTTCCAGCACATGCATGACAAAATATTACTCTGGTGTACCATATACACCAGCCTGACAAAAATACTCAAAAAATATATCACACATGTACTGTTGCGCATGCATGATAAAATATCATTCTTGTACAATGTACACACCAGCAAAAAACAAATACTCAAAAGACAAGGCAAAGATTAAAATGTGGCAGAAACTGTTACAATAAAACATGAACTGTAGTACACGCTCTGTTTACAGGAGGCACATGACAAAAGTGGACATACAAGATAATTTTAGCATACACAATTTAAGTAAAGCCTTGAATAATTTAGAACTAATAACATAAAAATACTAATCATACGTACGGCCTTTAGATTCTGCTGGAAATAAATTGTCACATTATGAATATTTTTTTTTTTTGAAAATAGAAACAGGACCTTACAACAAAACATAACCAAATCTTATTTCCCGATCATGTTCAAATTTAGAGTTAATACTTATCACCGAGCTCTCAAGATCTGACAGTTTATGTACAAATAATAAGATAGAGAGCAACTGTTTTTGTTTAATACTGAGCATTGTTTTATATGAAGTCAAAAAGGGGTGACAGAATGGAGTAGCCAATGAGGACAAGCCTGGATAGTAGAGCATCGTTTAAACAAATAATCCAGGTGTCATACTCAATTCCCGCTCTCATATCAAATTCTGAGAAGGACCTCCTCAGAAATGTTGAAAGAACAAGTATGCAGTGAAGGGGTTCAAAAACTGAACCTTGACATACAGACAATGATAGAATGTATAAATCTACAGAGTGTCGTTTAGTACATGCCCTGAACATATCCGGTGCACAGTGTATAAACAGAAATATTCAGATTTTGTACAAGGTAGCATGTAACACACAGAAATGTATCAGAATGAAAAGATAGCCAGCACATTGTGTGCTGTTGGGAGGAGCACCTACAGAAAACCTGACAGTCCAAGGGACTAGTCAAATGTTCCATAGGTACCCCTGCCAAAGACACAAAGCAATAAAACAGACATGATTTGAGATTTGAAAGTCTAGGCAATATTAAGGTAATGTCGAGCCAGCCAGTCAACCTAACAGCACTTTTCCTGGGCAAGCTCAGACCTGAGCAGTTAACCAGTACAGTGCATATTTTACAATAATCGCACTATTCTGCGTATGCGGACATATCAGCTGGCCAACATACAAGCTCTACCAGCCTCCATATACACATACACAGAACACTGCTTCCAAATAAACAAACAAAGCCAATATCCAAAATACATAGGTGTGCCATACAATGACTACTAAGTTACTGTACCCTAAGTCCTAACAGAGCCATGAAACAGTTCCACAGAAAAATGATATGCCTCGAAAGGTCAGCATTAAAGCTACAAATGCAAGGGCACACACAAATTTGTTTACATTGCACAATTAACTGTACTTAGTTCAGCAAGAAAGGTTCGAATAAAGCCAAGCAATATCTTGAATCTTAGTTCGAGAAAAGCCAATAAGCGTTTTCTACAATTCATAGAAAAGATGCATCATTCTACAGCAAAATAAAGATAAAGCACATAGGCATTAATTTTGCCAAGAAGCTCATTTTGATAAATACTTAGGACAGTGTTGCGTGACTGACGCACATCACGGGGTATACTGAAAAGGTAGCACAAGCTAAACGCTACCAATTACATGTTTATAAAGATAATCAAACTATATAACAAGAAATACAACAAGTTTAGCCATATCAAAGCTATATATAGATATCCATTCAAAGTTACAGAACTGCAAATATTTCACAAACCCTCAGTTCTAGCTCAAACAATACACATATAATCTCTCCCCCTTTTATAATGAAAAGCTATATTCAAGGCAAAAATGAGCTGAAGAAAAATGCAAGGTAGAAAAATGGCTATGACATGTACGAGAATAGATATAGAGAAAAATATAAAACATACATTAAAAAAACAAGATCTAAATTGGCGCTCGAGTAACCAAGATGAAATTTGGCGCTTGAATAACCAAGATGAAAATTGGTGCTTGAATAACCGAGATAAAAAATTGGCGCTTGAATATAAACCAAGATCCACAATTGGCGCTTTTATAACCAAGATAAAAAATTGGCGCTTTTATAACCAAGATAAAAAAATTGGCGCTTTTATAACCAAGATAAAAAATTGGCACTTTTATAACCAAGATCAAAAATTGGCGCTCTGTTGAGAAAAAACGTTGTCGACGACTGAAATAATAAATCGTCGATATAACTAGACGACAACATCGGCGATAGTATTCGACGACAAATAAACACAAAAAATGTCTAAATGGAGGTTTTAATCTCAAAAAGCCATCTGGAACGTAGAAAATTATCGTTACTGGTAACGACAAAATTATGCGTTCAAAACGTGTAAGAAAGGGCCATAAATCACTAAATTACCTTGAAATTTTCTGTAAAAACTTCCTTTCACGTATAAAAAATTATTTCTGACACTACTTTCGTTTTCAAAAGTAAACAAAATATGAGAAACTGAAATAGCCGAAAGGGTGTGTGTGCGAAAGATAGCCGAAATGGTGCATGGACGAAAGTAGAAAATAAAGAAATATTTCCCTAAATGTATTAAAAAATTAGGTTTGAAATGGACATTTAAATAATTATTTTAACATTTTAGAACATATTTCGGAAGATTAAATCAGTTATAGAAACAGATGGCATGGGATTAACATGGTCGTATTCTCTTCGACGGAACAGGCCGATTCTGTCGAAGGAAAAACAAGCATGCAGCTAAAAATAAATTCTTACCTTATGTTAATTGAAAGTGCATCACTCATCCGTGCCAATTCTTTTCTCGCAGCGCTATTGATATAAAATGGTACTTACCAATCCTCCAGCCCCCGGCGCTGAGTAACCTCGAAGCACACTGGTAGGCTGCAGAACGGTAAGTGGCGATAGTAGCGTGGTCAGCTCTCCGTGTCCCTCGTGCTGAAGATTGTCAGCCGACTAAATCTCGGTTTTTGTCGAGATTCTCCGTGGATCTTGTCGGGGATCTTGTTGTTGTTATGTTATGGTCAAGGTGTGCCCCTACGTCATATTGGCACCGGTTTGTCAATATGACTCACCGGTGCCAATATGACTTAGAGGCACACCTTGACCATATCATAACCTTTTTATTATATACTTTCTATGCTCTGAATCGACTGCATAGGAAACATCACATTAGGGTCAATGTAATTAATGACAACATGAGTGGGTAATAATACAAAGTAGCAGAAAAAAAGAAAGAAAGAAAGAAAAAGTATAAAAGTAGCTTGCGAAACCATGACTTGTACACCGTGTACAAGATGGTTTTGTTTCTCTTAGACGCTACCTATTTTTAGATTTGTTTACACTAGCAACGCTCAATACTGACAACGCCCGCATTTCGTTATTGAAGCTATTTACGAGCCTTTTCGGGGTTCTTCATACCAACTAGTCTATGAAACATCTAGAAACAAAATTAACGAAAAGTTTTGCCACAATACAAGCCTAAGAAATACAGAATCTATTTTAAAAGAAAAAACAAGTGACTTTGTTTCGGAAGTAGCTTTGAGAAGTTGGACAGGGGTAGGGTGTGGAGAGGGGGATACCCTTTCCTAACAGAGAATTCCAGCTCTTCATCAGTGAACGGATTTGCATGCATAACCTTGTTGCTAAGACCCCATTGCTTCAGAGATTTTCTTTTTGACATGAGGGCATCCCTGTTGTACTTGAAGGCATCGATCGTCCTTAAGATTTTTCGCCTCCTGTGGATGAGCCTGATACCGATGTAAGATTGCCTGGTATGCTTTCTGTGAGCCCTTCGATTCTGATATTTATATAAATCTACTGCTATTACTCGCTTCTAGGTCCTCTCTTCTAGGTCCTAAAGTCGGCTTGACAGTTATTCGGGTGTCTTTTCTACGGCCATTTTAAAGCTTGTGAAGCACGAGCTAAACATTCTATTTCTATAGTAACAGAGTGAATTTCTCTGGTCGGGCTCATCGGAGTCTAACTGTTGGTTTTCTTTTGCTCCAGCATTTCAGTGGTTTCTTGCTGTCGAGTCCTCACCGTTGTCTCACCTCTGTGGTTCTTTGATTTCTGTGTTCACGGAGATGTTGCACTGATGAGTTAGGAGGCCTTCATGCGGACTGAACAAATTATTTGTCTAAATCGCGACGGAAGTAAGGGCGAGGATTGTGGCCACGTAAAATCGATTTAAGCCCCCCCCCCCCCCCCCCCCCCAGTGGAAATCTTCCACTGACCGTTCCAAGGCGGCTCTTCTGTGGCGATTTATTTATGTTGTTGTTTGTTACTTACTGTGTGTATCACTTGTGTCTTTTAATTTTGGATGGCCATATGGCCATTTTGTGGGAAAGTAACTGTCCATATGGCCTTCCTTTGTTTAGGTTTCCATTATGGTCTGGTCGCTTAATGTTTGTATTTCTTTCCCTTTGGTGTCTTTTATGGATGGAGTAAGTTAATTGTATCAATTCCTGATCTTTGTTTTACTTCTCCTTTTTATTACATAATGTATTTAATTAATTATTTATTAATTGACAACTTGGTGCGACAGCCACTTATTAGGGGTCAAGGTCATCAAGTCCATAAAATATACAGAACATAAATGCGTTGTACAAGGTTACACATTATTCCCCCTATATTTGCTCAAAACAAAGATCGCGACATAGTGCATTCTTTCATATTCTCCAAAATGGTAACGTTTCTGACGAGAATTTGCGATATTTATTTTATTTGTACTCCAAACATAGGTTGTGGGTGCTCGTCAGAACCGCCTCCTTTGAGGCGGTTCTAACGAGTACCCACAACCTATGTCTGAGAGCAGATATTAGAAAAATATATTTCACCCCTGTAAACCCCAGCTTTCTCCAAATAAAGTGGGGTTAAGAGAGGGGCGTTCTTTTTTTTTTTTTTTTTTTTTTTTGGTTTGGGTTTTACGGCCCTTTCAAGATTATTTCACTCATATCGAGCCGATCGTTAATCAGAGGTGGGCGAAAACCGGAGTACCCGGAGAAAAACCACCTGACCTTCCGTTGCAGAACTTGGCGTCTCACACGTGGCCCGAGCGAGGCTCGAACCTACGGCGGTGAGAGACCTAATGACTAAGAGTCAGCGCTCTTATCCACTAGGCCACGGAGGCCCGTGAGGGGCGTTCTTTACAAGGACTTATTAACATGATGTGGAGACAGCTCTGTTGAGCACATTTAATCTTTGATTTAAGTACAGTTAAGACGAATATGAAAACTATCATATTTAAAATGTTTGACATACAGAAATGAACACAAGTGCGTGCTTTTGATGTTTCCATTAGTGTCTGTTGTTTCATGTTTGTGTTTCTTTCCCTTTGGCGTCTCCGATGGGAGCTGTGGGTTAATTGTATGGATTCCTGATAATTGCCTTCACTTCTATTCTATATGTTTTTTTTTTTGTTGTTTTTTTTGTTGTTTTATATTTAATCATGTTTGCAATAAGACTTCGAGGTCGTTAACATTGCTCGAACTCACCTGTCTACCAAATGTGATACGTCATCACGAAGGTACGCCTTTGACGACCCCCCCCCCCCCCCACACACACACACCACTTTTTTATATAGTAAAACTGGGGTTTACCGGGGTAATACATTTTTCTTCATACTTTTGCTCAAAATAAAAAAAAAACGTGGGTACCCATTAGTAACCCCTCATCGGGGCGGTTCTAACGACATACTACAATCTATGTTTTGAGCAAAAATATGAAAAATATCAGATTTTTTTATCTGAAAATTTTCATTTTTGGTGGTGAAATTTTCAGTATATTTGAACAAGCGTGTTTTCGTAATGTTATGATGTGCCTGTATAATAGCTCTTCTCTTGCACAGCTACCTATAAATATGCACATATATACATATACAACTAGAAGGAATTATTGGCCATTTTGTGGGAAAGTAACTGTCCTTTAGGCTTACTGCTAGTGATGTTTCCATTTGCGTCTGGTTGTTTCTTGTTTTTGTTTCTTTCCCTTGGTGTCTCTGATGGGAGTGGTGGCTTATTGTATCGATTCCTGACCATTGCCTTCACTTCTGTTATACCTATGTTATAAGTCTTACTTGTGATAGTTGGATATTAAATGAGTCATTAAGATAGCAAATTTGTAATGAATATAGTAGTGAGTGTCTAAATGATTATGGGTTGTGTAGGAAACGAACAATGCTTATCATCATCAATAATAGCCCCCGCCCATCGGGGCTTGAAGAAATAGAAGGGCTGCATGATGCTTCCACGCAAAGCTGAAACCGACCCGCACACGAGTACTGGTAAACCGCTTAGAGGATCTAAATAGAACTAGAGGCAATGATCAGGAACGCACAATTAACCCACAGCTCCCATCAGAGACACCAAAGGGAAAGAAACATTAACACGAAGCAACAGACCCCAACGGAACCACCAACAACAGAAAGCCAAAATGACAGTTACTTTCCCAAAAAATGGCCAAAAGGCTATCCAAAATAAAATAATATAAGCGGCACAAACACCCAAAGACAAACCATAACAAAAATAAACCGCGACAGAAGAACCGCCTTGGAACGGTCAGCAAGCCTGCCCTGGCAATGCGGTGCGAGTTCGTGCTTATAAACAAACCCCATTGGTGTCATTGGGTGGGAGGACTTGAGATGTCATTATCTCAATGTCGGGTAAAAGTCCCAAAAAATGGAAGCAACGTCTCCAAAATGACATTTACAGCGTTGACGGGGACGTAAAGCTACAAATCAAACAAACAAAAAAAAATCATCATCAATATGCACAACTGACGGTTAGAATCAATGTTTTTGAAGTCACGAAGACACACCTATATAATTCTGACCCTCTTGAACCCCACTTTTATATAGTAAAATTGGGGTTTACAGGGGTAAACCTTATTTGTCTTATTTCTGCTCTAAATAAAGATTGTGGGTACTCGTTAGAACCGCCTCGATGACGCGGTTCTAACAAGTACCCACAATCTATATTTTACAATTTCATTTTTTCGGCGATAAAAGTTACAATGTATTTGTATAGGCGTGTTTTCATAATGTGAACTGACATCGTCATGGAGGTTATCACTCGTATATAAACTGGATATTGAAAAATAAAATGTGTTTCAGTTTCAACAACATCTGTGTGACATCTGAATGCACATGGTCTTTCAGCTTCTTTCATTCCTTCAGATCTTCCGGTTTCAATTCGTAATGAAACTAGAGCTGCCGCCTAACGGGCACCAATTATACCCCCGCATGCGTTGTCAGATAGTAACGTAAAGGTCAAGGTCAGGTTTGTGTATATCAATCTTAAGTACTAGTGGCAAGGTGTGTGGTATGTGAATATTAAAGAAATCGGTCAAAGAATAAGGAAGTTATGAGCAATGTTAAAGTTTTTTGTAACGGACCGACGACGACAGACGACGACGACAGACGACAAGCTGACTCCTATATAATACCCACTTCAAACTTCGTTTGCGGGGGTATAAAGATGCCACTTCTAATTTGTGCTAGAATCGATCTTGTGACAGAGATAAATCTGAATGTACATAATCTCCCAGTTAAAGTTCTCGTATGTGCGTAATTTCAGCTGTTTATACAGATCTATTGTCACTAACGATTTCCTACATCCATCAAGACGGTTATATATGTAAAGTTTGTTTGTTCTCTATTGTTTATTGGTGTCAACAAAGACTTGTTAAAGGATAACCCTTTTATAGAACATATTTAACTTCACTACAGCTGCTGTGTGGGAATGTGTGGCGGCGGTAAAACGTCTCCCTGCCCTACATCATAGTGTAGATTACATGTATATTTTCTTGTCCTTTGGGATCATTGATTCCATTGTGGAATTTTGAAAATATCTGAGGGTCACTGATGAGGCCTAATTGGCCGAAACTAGCTAGTCTGGCCCAGACAACATGCACACTCCATATTTTTCAGTTCTGTGGTGTATTCCTTGCTTCCAAAGGATAACCCTTTTATAGAACATGTTTAACTTCACTACAGCTGGTGTGTGGGAATGTGTGGCGGCGGTAAAACGTCACCCTGCCCTACATCATAGTGTAGATTATATTTTCTTGTCCTTTGGGATCATTGATTCCATTGTGGAATTTTGAAAATATCTGAGGGTCACTGATGAGGCCTAATTGGCCGAAACTAGCTAGTCTGGCCCAGAAAACATGTACACTCCATATTTTTCAGTTCTGTGGTGTATTCCTTGCTTCCAAAGGATAACCCTTTTATAGAACATATTGTTTAATGTCATTGGACCAAGTCCAGAGTTTACAAGAATTAATATCCCATAAAAAATCTTGTGTTACACGATCTAGATCCAGACTGACAAGTCAATGCGATATTCTTGGCATAATAATTTTCGTCTTGTTTGCTGAGTAGTCAAAGCATCATCACCCTGGATAGCCACATTTGAAGCAAATTTGTGGACTCCTAGGCATATTTGAATGGATTTGTTTTAAACTGTGTCACATTATGAATAATATTTATGGCCCCAGACTCCCGAAGCATAATCCATTTTAGAACATACGCATGATCTTTACATTTCTTTATTTGTGTTTATTAGCAAAGAATCTGTTTATAAGCATACCTAGAGCGCGTTCTGCTGATTCAGCTAAGAGTTCTGCTGTAACAGTAAAATCCATAGTTTCGTTTATTATACATTGCACTCGCATGCATATGTTAATACTTTATTACCAAATTTTAATTTACAGTTACTTCGGGGTGTTGTTGCACGACTGAAATGATACATATATATTTTTTTTCAACATTTATTGTCAACCGCCACCTCGAGCAGAATTTATCCAGTTCCTGAATCATTGTTTGTTCATTTCATTTTCCGCCATGAGTACCACATCGTTGGCATATAGCAGGATCGATATCATTGTGCCGTCCATAAGTATTTTTTTTTTTGGTTTTACGACCCTTTCAAGATTATTTCACACATATCGTGCCGATCGTTAATCAGAGGTGGGCGAAAACCGTAGTACCAAGAGAAAAACTACCTGACCTTATGTTGCTTCGTCCATAAGTATATCTATATCGTTGATTTCCTTAACAAGATCATTCAAAAACTTATTCAATAACGTCTTGTCTCCTTCGGCCCTCGCCCATCGGGGCTTGAAGAAATAGATGGGCTGCATGATGCTTCCACGCAGAGCTGAAACCGACCCGCACACGAGTACTGGTAAACCGCTTAGAGGATCAAAGCCTGCCAAGGCAAAGCGGTGCGAGTCGGACCGACCATGCTTATATGCCCTATAGGTTTCATTGGGCGGCAGGGCTTGAGATGTCATTTCATCTCAATGTCGGGTAAAAGCGCCACAAAATTGGAAGCAACGTCTCCAAAATGACTTTTACAGTGTTGACGGGGACGTTAAACTACAAATCAAACAAAAACAAACGTATTGTCTCCCTATTTTAAGCCGGTTTCAGTTGGGAACCAGTTCGTTAAAAAGTATTAATATTTATACAACATTTCGTAGATTTGTACATTGCTTTGAACACTAGTAGAAATTTTCTCTCAAACTGTTTAGGCCTACTAGTAATGTCAACAGCAATATGTCTATGCCTGTTTTATTGAAATCTTTGACTAAATCGACACGCAAATGTAGGTAAATTCGGCACCTTTCTGTTCTTTACAATAGTCACTAGTACATATAAATGACCTGTACAAGTTCTCATTTCTCGAAATTAATCTGTTCGTCGCAGACCATATCCAGAGATTCAATGATATTAGAAAGTCGATTATTAAGCACCAAACTGAATAATTTACAAATCGTTGGGATTAAACTTATGCCACAATAATAATAAATCTTGGGTCATTTGTTTTGTTTGATGACACTTCCAGTCCAAATATCTGGTAAAATGCCAGATTCGAAATACTTCTTGGTTTAAACTTTATTTCTTTGTATAATACATACATCTTTTACACAGAAAATGTTTTCAAAGAATATAAGTATCATACAAAGGGATTCAGAAACACTTGTTGAACAGATGATCAATTAAAAATTCGGAATTTGCTTTAAAAATTTCAACTATCTCTATATGTCTGTTTAAACAGCATTAATGATATTAAAATGCGGCATGTTATGATTTTCACTAGGGTCAAAGGTTTCAAGCTCTTGTTTCAATCCATAAAGTCGTCATCGAAATCTGAAAATAATTTTTGTAATTCATCCATCCATTACTGTGTTTGTACAAAAAGAGCCGTCGTCATTAATAACTTTCATTTGCATTGTATCGGAACTTCTTGTCTAGCCTAACTAGCCCCGCATTTGACCCCTTTTCCTCAACTCGTTTAATAGATTCAACTCATGCAAGATCCTCTATATAGATCAGTCGCATACGTGCTCGTAAGTCCCTATTATCATTTTACATACTAAACAACGTTTTTCAGGTTCCCATACATTTTGTCGTCTTCGAGAGAGATTTTCATTCTACTACAGTTTGAATGAATGCCGATTCTTTTAAACGCGGTGTGACGTTAAAGACATTAGTTTTGGTAACAGTAGGGCACACCGGGTGTTCATTCTTGTTTTATTGCCACCTGTGATATGCCGTCTATAGAAGATCAAAGGCTGCCCTTAATAGGGTGATTAGTAGCTCTGAATCCCCTTACTCAGGCACTTGAGGGGAAAATAAATAATGTACACTAGTCATCAGTTAGTAAACTATTAATCTTCCCCAAGGAGGCCACTTACCTGTTGAAGACAGATGATTTCTCTTGAGGGCTACATAATATTATGTAATGAACTGATAGCCCTCCATAATCAAAAATAAATGCCTTTAAGTGCCATTTCATTTTGGTCAATATGTTTTATACAAGAGAGCCCAGAGGGCCCTGGTTCGCTCACCTGTGTGTCACTGTCTCGCGGACATTCTATTTTTAGCTATGGTGGCCATCTTGTTCCTCAGCAGAGTGATTTTAGCTCATTTGGTAGGGAGTAACCTATGCAACATTCCTGTGAAGTATGAATCAAATTGGCCTTAGGGTTTAGGAGGGGTTCACGTTTGAATCAAATTTACAATATTTTTCTATTTTTAGCTCCGGTGGCCATTTTGTTCATCGGAGCCGGATTGTTTTAACCTTTTTGTTAGAGGGTCATTTAACCAACATTACTTGAAGTTTGAATGATATTGACCCGAGGGTAAAGGAGGACATGTCGTTAAAAGATTTATTTTTAGGTCTGGCAGCCATCTTGTTCATTGGAGTGGAATGAGTTTTAACTATTTTGATAGGGAGTCACCTAGGCAACATTCCTGTGAAGTTTTAAATCCAAATGGCCGTAAGGTTTAGGAGTTTACATTTGAAGCAAATTTACAATGTTTTTCTATTTTTAGCTCTTGTGACCATTTGTTAATCGTTATGCCATTTTCCTAGACGGTCATCTACACAACATTCCAATGAAGTTTAGAAGCTTTCATGGTGAAGTGGTCATGCTACTTGCCTTGTAAACCAGGGGTAGCAGGATAAATCCCAGGCTTCTCCAGACTTTCAAATTAGTCTTTAAACAGAGGTCCCATCACTGTATGACTTTAGCTGTTGGTGAGACTTAAACTCAAACACTCACTCCTATGAAGGAACCTATATTTCAAATATTAAGGCTGTATCTTAAATGCTTCAAAAGTTATGACGAAGTAGGTCAAAGGTCAAGGTCATGGGTCAAAAGTTTTGAAGGGTTAAGAAAGGAACATACATGTCAATTATGAAGGCTCTATCTCATATGGTTCAAGTTACGATAAAGTAGGTAACAGGTCTAATCTTTATATGAGCGGGAAGCCCTTGTCACAAGGAACCTACATGCCAAATATGAAGGTTCTATCTCTAACGGTTCAAAAGTTATGACTTTCTACTTTTTGATTTGACATGACCCATATTCGAACTTAACTGAGTTATTCTGAGCAAGTTTTATGACGATTTGACTAAAACTGTTGGCTCTTAGAGTGCTCAAAACGTTTTTCTATGATTGACCTGCTGACCTACTTTCTGTCCAGACATGACCCATATTCGAACTTGACCCAGATATTGTCAAGATGATCATTCTGAGCAAGTTTGATGATGATCGGACAAAAACTGGGGCCTCTAGTGTGTCCAAAAGAGTTTTCAACAATCTGACCTACTGACCTACTAACTGACCAGATATGACCCATATTTGAAAATTAACTGAGATATTGTCATATAATCATTTTGAGCAAGTCTGATGATGATCGGACCAAAGCTGTGGCCTCAAGTGTTTTCAGGGAGTTTTTCTATGATTTTACCTACTGACCTACTTATTGGACTGACATGACCCCTTGAACTTGACTCAGATATTGTCAAGATGATCATTATGGGCAAGTTTGACGATGATCGGACCTAAACTGTGGCCTCTAGTGTGTGCACAAGGTTTTTCCATGATTTGACCTACTGGCCTACTTTTTGACCTGACATGACCCATATTTGAACTTAATTGTGATATTGTCAAGACTATCATTCTGAGAAAGTTTGATGATGATTGGACCAAAACTGTGGCCTCTAGTGTGTTCACAAGGTTTTTCTCTGATTTTACCTACTGACCTACTTTTTGAACCAACATGACCCATATTCGAACTTGACTCAGATATTGTCAAGATAATCATTCTGGGCAAGTTTGATGATGATCGGACCAAAACTGTGGCCTCTAGTATATTCACAAGGTTTTTCTATGATTTGACTTACTGGCCTACTTTGTGACCTGACATGACCCATATTCAAACATGACTAAGATATTATCAAGATGATCATTCTGAGCAAGTTTGATGATGATTGGACATAAATTAGGGCGTCTAATGTGTTCAGAAGGTTTTTCAATGATTTGATCGACTGACGTACTTTTTGACCCGACAACACCCAACTTAATTGTGATATTGTCAAGACTATCATTCTGAGAAAGTTTGATGATGATTGGACCAAAACTGTGGCCTCTAGTGTGTTCACAAGGTTTTTCTCTGATTTGACCTACTGACCTACTTTTTGAACCAACATGACCCATATTCCAACTTGACTGAGATATTGTCAAGATAATCATTCTGGGCAAGTTTGAAGATGATCAGACCAAAACTGTGGTCTCTAGTGTCTTCACAAGGTTTTTTTTTTCTGATTTGACCTACTGACCTACTTTTTGACCCGACATGACCCATATTCAAACTTGACCGAGATATTTTGTGGTGGTACAAATTGTGTACAAGTTTAGTTAAAATCAAATCATAAATGAAACGGCTATCAGGCAGACAAGACCAAAATAGGCAATTTTGCCCTTTCAGGGACTGTCACTCCGTAACACATGATGGGATATGGCTGGTTCAAGAAAGGAACCCAGATCTCACGGTGGTACAAGTAGTGTGCAAGTCTAGTTAAAATCAAATCATAAATGAAGATGCTATCGTGCGGACAAGACCAAAATAGGCAATTTTGCCCTTTCAGGGGCCGTAACTCCTTAACACATGATGGGATATGACTGGTTCAAGAAAGGAACCCAGATCTCATGGTGGTACAAGCTGTGTGCAAGACTGGTTAAAATCAAATCATAAATGAAGATGCTATCGTGCGGACAAGAAATTGTTTACGCATGCACGCACGGACGCACGCACGGACGACGGAAAAAATGTGATCACAAAAGCGCACCTTGTCACTACGTGACAGGTGAGCTAAAAAGGGCTATCCTTTGGTGACAAAGAATGCATTGAATAACTGAAAAGTCTGGAGTTTATATGTATTTCTGGGCCAGACTAACTAGTTTCGGCCATTTAGACTCATCAGTGAACCTAAAATATTTTCAAAACTCCACAATGATATCAATGATCCCAAAGGACAAGAAAATACAAACTACACTATGATGAAGGGCAGGGGGGTGGGGCGTTTTCTTTTTTTTAACGACATGTATCTTTTCTTTTTTTCTTTCTCTATATACTGCCATACGCCCTCGCGGGCATTCTAGGCAGGTGTATTTTACATACACTCCAGTTTTGCAGGATGAAAGCCTACACAGTAATCATGTAATTATGGTAGGGTTCTTTAACCTGCACAGGGGATGGTTCTCCCTGCACAGGGGGCCTCCAGTTTACGTCCCGATCCGAAGGACGGTGCACTTTATGACATTCATCCCTGCAAATGATGTCAATGGAGCGTGTTCGGACACCGAAATTTTATCGCCGCTGCCGGGGATCGAACCCGGCACCTCTAGCATCAGAGGCAAGTGCACTAACCACTGAGCCATCACGCTCGACCCATAACCCATTCAGTACCAGAAACCCCTAAAGCGATACCTTAGCAAACAATGCAAGCCCAGATCAGATGCCGCAAAACGCGGCGTCTGATCAGGGCCTACACTGTTTGCAAAAAGTTAAGCCTTTTCCCGAATAAATTTTGAAGAAAACACAACTTGCCACCCCTAAATTTCCAAATGGTCTCCTGCCATATATAAGGTGGAAGATTCCATTTGGTACAATAAATGTTGAATATCAGTATCGCTCGTTTCGACTTTTCGTGTCATGTTCATTGTTAGTGTTTGTTTTTTTGATTTGAGGTTTAACGTCCCCGTCAACACTGTAGAGGTCAGTTTGGAGACGTTGCTTCCAATTTTGTGGGACTTTTACCCGATATAAAGATGAAATGACATCTCAATCCCTGTCGCCCAATAAAACCAATAGGGTTTATAAGCATGGACGGGCCGACTCACACCACTTTGCCTGGGCAGGCTTAGATCCTCTAAGCGGTTTACCAATACTCGTGTGCGGTCGGTTTCAGCTCTGATTGGAAGCATAATGCAGCCCTTCTATTCCTTTAAGCCCCAATAGGCGGGGCCGTCATTGTTATTGTAGCTGGCATCGTAATTTATAAAAACTCAGTGTGATAGTTGGTGACTTCTGTGATATCTTAGTTTTCCATTTTTTGCCCAAATAAAAGCCCTCCTGGGCTGACCAGTCCATACCATTCGGCAATAAATATTCTCCTCTATTCTGTTCTGTTCTGTCAGCGCAGGATAAATCCCATAATCAGACCGGTGCAACGAGCACAAACTCAGGTCAGCCTGCTAATCCGCGAACTGCCGACAGTCTTCACTAATCACCTAGAAGCCTCCGTGGTGTAGAGGTTACGCTACTCGCCTTGTAAACCAGGGATCGCAGGATCGATCCCGGGCTTCTCCAGACTTTCGGATGAGTCTTTAAACCGAGGTGCCGTCTCCGTATGACCTTTGCTGTTGTTGGGACGTAAAACTCTATAACGCACTCACTAATCACCTGGGTCTTCTATAACCCCTGAGATGTTTTAAGAGAAATACACGAAGACCCTGACCAGACCTGACTCACATTAGGAAAACATGTCCATGTCAAATAATGGCGTCCAACATGGTGTCAGAAATGACAAATAATAGGTAAAAATTGTAACATCTTTCTAATATCTTCTTTCAACATAGAGATTGGGTGCTCGTTAGAACCGCCTCAATGAGGCGGTTCTAACGGGTACCCACATTCTATATTTTGAGCTAGAATACGCCAGATAATGTGTACCCCCGTAAACCCCATTTTCTCTATATAAAGTGGGTTAACGGGGGTTCTTCATTTCACGGACTTGTTAACACGTGATGATAATAGCAGGGGACCCAAGCTGATGTGTATCTATGGTGGTCATGCAAGTTTTGTGTGTAGGTCTTTTCATGCTCTGGCTAGATTACGTTTGAATCATACCCTGCAGGCTTAAAACTTTGTCACAACTTTGAAACAAGGTTGAAACGACGTTTTAGATGACGAGTGCCTGCTGCGCTATGTTACAACCGTCTGTCGTTTTAAAAACACTCCTATACAAATACATTGTAAATTTTATCGCCGGAAAAAGGAAAATTTTAGGATAAAAATTATGATATTTATCTTATTTCTGCTCAAAATATAGAGGCGATTCTAACGGGTACCCACAATCTATATTTTAGAGCAGAAATAATAAAAATAAGATTTACCCCTACACACGCCAGTTTTACTATATAAAACTGGGGTTTCAGCGTTTCAAAATTATATAGGCATGTTTTCGTGATAGATGGTCTTAGTCTAAAAATGTTAAGCACTAAGAGGGTAATCATTACGATAACACGCCCGTATGGCATAGTGCATTTTTTCACGTTTCCAAAATGGCTACTTTTCTGATTAAAATATGTGATATTTTTCTTATAAATACTACAAACATAGGTTGTGGGTGCTCGTTAGAACCGCCTCATTGAGGCGGTTCTAACGAGTACCCACAACCTATGTCTTGGAGTAAAAATAAGAAAAATAATGTTTACCCCCTTAAACCCCAGTTTTCTCTATATAAAGTGGGGTTTAGGGGGGTGTTCATTTCACGGACTTGTTCACGTGATGAATATATGCCCTGGTAAACCCCTATTTCGTTTTTTTTTTCAAAACGACATTTTCATAGGTAGTCATTACACAAACAGAAATAAATACAGTCGAACTTCAATGGCTCGAACACCTTTGGGACCTCGAAAATCTGTTCGAGACAGGGGTAGTTCGAGCCACTGAGGGTTACTGTCAGTAGGCATAACGAGATACTTTTAGACATCTTTTCGGTGTTCTATAATGAAAATGTATGCTGTGTGTACTCATTAGAATCGCCACATCGAGGCGATTCTAATGAGTACACACAACATATATTTGCAAGATAAAAGACTAAAATCTCCTTAATTATCCCCCACTATTTCTTATGTAGAGGATTTCGCTAGGGACTCAAGAATGGGTTCTACACATCCATGGTAAACGAGCAATCGGTGTTCGAGCCATCGAAGTTCTACTGTATACGGGCTGGGCCTATCATGGATCTCTTAAGCATGTGAAAATCTATGTGCCCGATCACATTTACTTGAAAATACCACACTATTCTGTTGTCACATTACAAAAACACCTACCGGCCCCGATAGCTCAGTTGGTAGAGTGTCCGCTCCGGGGAACGGGAGGTCTCGGGTTCGATCCCGGGCCGCGACATACCAAAGTCGTTAAAAATGGTACTAGCTGCTCCTCGCTTGGCACTCAGATTTATGGGGTAGAGATAGGACTGGTCGATCCAGTGTCAGGATAATGTGACTGGGTGTGGTATCATGTAATGTGTCTGGGACATGATACTTCAGTGAGGCAGCACTATAAACGTGAGCATTGAGCTCCCTGTCGCAACCAGACACCGTCGTGATATGACTGAAAAATTGTTGAAAGCGACGTTAAACCCGAATTCACACACACACACACACACACAAAAACACCTATACTAATAAATTGTAAATTTTACCACCGAAAAAAAACACGAAAGTTTTCAGATGAAAAAAAAATGTGATATTTTTCTTATTCACACTCCAAACATTGGTTTTGGGTGCTCGTTAGAACCGCCTCATTGAGGCGGTTCTAACGAGTACCCACAACCTATGTCTTGGAGCAGAAATAAGGAACAAACTGTTTACCCTCAAACCCCAGTTTTCTCTATATAAAGTGGGGTTTTGTGGGCTGTTAATTTCACGGACTTGTTCATGTGATGTGTTACAGCGATCACTTTATACGTGCCATAGCAAATAGCATTACGAACCCCGCAAAATGAAGCGACGATAATGAAATTAAATTAATTGCATTTTGTGTCCGGAATACAATATTTCGCCTTGCTGTGGTTTTAAAACAGACAAAAATGTACTTTTTAACTCAACTATTGCAGGCAGTGGGGTAACGATTTCTGCAAATCCATGCCCAGTATTTAAATAGTTGCCATCAGAAAAAAAAAGAAGATATTTTGTTTTGTTTACCTTTATTTTGTGTAATACAGAGGATCCGTATTTGGTCTTTAACATGTTTCCATTATATAGATTCTGCGGTTTAAAGATAAAAAAGAGAAACGATCAGAACCTGATACAATCAGACCCCAAATTCTTCCCGCAATATCACTAGGCAAAGAAGTCGAAATATGGAGTGACGACACGGACAACAGGTAAACCGAGTCAGCACCTCTTTCCCAAACAGGTGGTGACTCAGAATATCCAAACCTAACTAAAATGAGCAAATTACATAATGGGGGAAGGAAAGAATCAGAATCATCAACATGACGAACAGAAATGAACAACCAAAAAGGAGGAAGAATCAGAATCATCAACGTAACAATATATATAATTAGGGACAGAATCAGAACCACCAAGACAAAACAAGAAAGAACAACAGGAAAAGCAACGACTTGTCTCTCTCTGGTTGGTACCATCGGTGTCTAACTGTTAGTTGTCTTTGGCTCCGGCATTTCAGTGGTATATTGCTGTCGAGTCCTCACCGTTGTTTCATCTCTGTGGTTATTTGATTTTTTGTGTTCACGGAGATGCTGCACTGATGAGTTAGGAGGCCTTCATTCTAAATCGCGACGGAAGTAAAGGCGAGGATTGTGGCCACGTAAAATCGATTTAAGTCCCCCCCCCCCCCACCTCACCCAGTGGAATCCGTTTTCGCTGACCATTTCAAGGCGGTTCTTCTATCGCGGTTTATTTTTTTTATTGTTTGTCTTTGGGTGCTTGTGTCGCTTATATTATTTTATTTTGGATAGCCTATTGTTTTATTTTGGATAGCCTATTGGCCATTTTGTGGGAAAGTAACTGTCCCTTTGGTTTTCCGCTAATGATGTTTCCATTGGGGTCTGTTGTTTCATGTTAGTGTTTCTTTCCCTTTGGTGTCTCTGATGGGAGCTGGGGGTTAATTGTCATTGCCTCCACTTCTATTTTGGAACCGGGTCTGTAAAATTACTGATAGGTTAAAGTTAACTTTACGGGATTCCAACCTCACCCTCACTTTCACTGTGGTGAATCTACACAGGAGTAGTATAATAGGTAATAAAGTGTCTTTTACCCTCAGTCACTGCACGAAGCAAATGTTTTGGACTTTTGTCAGAATCACCTCACCGAGGCAATTGTGATAAATATCCACAACATTTATTTGTTTGTTTTGTTTAAGTACAAAATAGAGTTTTCTTGAATATCTCTAGTAGCCCCTCGCATCTTAAGCACTGAAATTGCCATTACTGTAACGAGTTTTGTGACACTGTGAAAGGAAGACCCCTAAACCCCACTTTATATAAAGGAAATTGGGGTTTTCGGGTTATACATTTTTTGTTATTTCTGTTCCAATACATAGGTTGTGGGTGCTCGTTAGAACCACCTCAACGAGGCGGTTCTAACGAGCACCCACAACCTCTGTTGTATTATTTATACCTGTACCCTGTTAAGACAAGCACTGAATGCTGAACCACAACTTCTCATCACGAAAACACGACTATGCAAATACATTGTAAACTTTACCCCCGAAAAATCGAAAATTTTAGGATTACAAATTGTCATATTTTTCTTATTTCTGTTCGAAAATATAGATTGTTTGTACTCGTTAGAATACGAATAATAAAGTTAACCCTTTTAACCCTAAGTAGTACCATATAAAAGTGCGGTTCAAGGGAGTCAAAATTATATAGGCATGTTTTCATGGTGAGGGTCAAACGATAGTATATTTAGCTCGGAGTACATGTAATCCTCTCGTCTTTACAGCAGAAGCCTCCGTGGTGCAGGGGTTACGCTACTCGCCTTGTAAACCAGGGGTCGCAGGATCGATCCCGGACTTCTCCAGACTTTCGGATGAGTCTTTAAACCGAGGTCCCGTCTCCATATGACCTTAGCTGTTGGTGGGACGTAAAACTCAAACACTCACTCACTCATCTTTACAGCAAAGCGTAACGAAACCGTTGTAACTTAAAGGATCTCATACAAGTACTTAAGCGTCGAAAATCGGGGTATTGAAAAAAAGGTCAGAGACACAAATCGGCGTTAATAAGCGATTGTACCGCTTCCATTGATATAAAACGTACCACAAACAAGACAAACATAGTCTGAGACGTCTTTAACTGTAAAAGGACAGACCCAGAAGCAGTATTAGTAGGGGACCCAAGCTGAAAAATATCAAAATGGGTTACCAGGAAAGATATACGATTAAATTTCATATGGTTAAAAAGTACAGTCTATGCCATAAACAACTGTATAGCAGAATCAAACGGCTTGCATTACGTCTCAATGGTATTTTTCTACGGTGGCCCACCATGTGTTTGCCAAAGGCTTAGTTTGAAATATTTGATTTAAGAATATAATTTTCTTGTTTGATATAAATCTCTAGTTTCTGTGGCATGTCACGGTTGCAACAAAAACCAACTACAACAGATATTTATTTAGTTTTATTCCAAATACTTCGGTTTTAAGAGGAAATCAAAACTTCAAATATATACATGTTTTTTGTTGAAGACTTTTTTGCAGGAAATATTTTGTTGTAATGTGGTATAACATGTCGAAAACAACGGTTCGTTTCATTAATTGAGTGGCAAAGTTCGGCAACGGCTACATAATCAGTATTTGGTAGATCTGGGCCCAGGATTACAATGCGTACTTAAATTTTAAGTACCTACTTAAACTAAGTATTTACTTAACTGGCGTATAAAGTGAACTACAAAGAAATTCGTTCGTTTAAGTCGATACTTAAACAAAGAAAATACTTAAATATTTAAGGTAACCCAGGTAGGTACCTTAACTTTTAAGATTTGACCTTGACACATGAATGTATATATCAATAACGGCAAACCTTGGGCCTTTTATTTTTTCGAGGTCATCAGTGATGCTCGGTAGCTCAAACGGTAGAGTGTTTTCTTGATATGCTAGAGGTCCCGGGTTCGAGTCCCAGTCCGCCCATTTTTTTTCCTCCCTGTGTGGAAAGTCTACTTGCCATATAGGTGCTGGGCTGTATTTCTCCCTTGATGTGTCAAAGTGTGCGACGAACAGAGCTGTGTAAAAACTTCCTTTTACATAATACTGTTTATCATATGACGTTATTGATAAGCAATGGATAATGCCGTGTAATAAAAATCGTATGACCACACGGGTAATAACACTTTGGCGGTATTAAGTAACCTCATGACGACATCCATGTCAACCATGCATTTTCTGTGAAGCAAAGTGTCAAATTTGATGGCGATAAAATCTAATTTCAAGTGGCCATATGATAAACAGAATCTTACACTCGTGGTCACGTCATATGAATTTTATGAAACTCGCCCAAGGCTCGTTTCATAAATTTCATATGAAATGACCATTCGTGTAAGACCCTCTATATAATACTGGTGACAGGGCAATAATTAATTGTTTGGTGCGGGAAGGTTATTATACGTGAGAGGGGATCCTAAATGACTTGGTTGTTTTTGTCAGGGTGTGTGTGCGTGCGTGCGTGCGTGTGTGTGTGTGTGCGTGCGGGGGGGGGGTGGGGTGTCGGCGCATATCACTTTTGTCTGTTAGTTAAAAACTGATCCTGTGGCACATCGGGTCCATGTTCCTACGCTTATGCCCTGCTAGTTTTACGCATACACTGTTCACAACGTTCATATGCCGTCTTTATATTCATTGTCATGAAATTGTATGACGCCGCGTGCAATTATGAAATGACTTGTTTTTCTGCTGTTCATGAAAGTATAAACGAACAGGGTCGCCTGCAAAGTAAATGAACTCCGAAGGGGTTCATATAAACTTTGCTAGCGACCCGCTGTCGTTCATACCTTCATGAACATCCGAAAAAATATTTCTTATATTTACATTCTGTTTTCCTCATCACTCGGCGAAAAAATTCTTATAAGGCAAACTGTTAAAGCTGAAAAACATTTACACGCTGTTTTTTTTTCAACAAAGAGCGGAACAGCATTGTCGTCGTCAACGCCCATTGAGATCATAGAGAACCATGGTTTAGGGTGTAGACTTGCGACACTTGACGTCATTGAAAACCATGTGATTCGATGCGTTCATGGAAGTATTAACAAACGTATAGGTTTACAATAGGTTTTACGCTTCAAATGTGAATATTAACTATTTTGGCGTGAACAACTGTAACGTATGTCAACGATGTACATTTGTTGGGCAAATGGTCAAGGTAAAGGCAATAAAATCCTATTTAAAATCCAATTCGAAGGCCCGTTTCGTAACTTTCATATGAAAGGACCATTTGTGTAAGATTCTCGATATCAAAATTAATGAAATACAAAGAATTTTTTTGATTGATTGATTGATTGATTGATTGATTTGAGATTTAATGTCCTCGCAACACTATTTAGGTTTGATTTTGGAAGTGTTGATTCCAATTTTGTCGGACTGTTACCCGACATTGAGATGAAATTACATCTCAAGCCCTGTCGCCCAATGAAACCAACAAGATCTATATGCATGGAGGCCCGACTTGCACCACTTTGCCTTGGCAGGCTTAGACCTTGTCAGTGGTTACTGGAGGTCGCGTGTGGTCGTTGTGTACTGGTTGGGTGAGGCGACGGTGACGTGTATCTTGCATCACTGGGGCGTCCAGCTGATTGTGACAAGGCCTGCTTTCCTAGCAGCAGGTAGTGGTAGAGGGGAATGTTGTTATTTCTTCTGTTTCTGCACATCCAATCATTTGCCTCTTCTCCCTGCCTGGAAATGCTCAATAAAAATGAGTTTGATGCGTTCCACCTCCCTTTGTAAGCTCGTGCATGTGAGTAATTAAGTGTGTTTGTGAGTGAGTGAGCGCTTTATGTCTCACCTCACTCACAAAAAGACGGGGAAATCCAAGATCGAATGTACAGTGATTTTATATTCATGTTTTTTTTTTTTTCTTTTTTTCTTTTTACTCCGACTGGAGCTATGTTTTTCTCCGTGTTTGTCTGTATGATGTTTGATCGTGTCCTTAGTGACTATATCAGCTACATACATGTAACGATGACATCCGAAAACAATATTGTAGCTGGGGTAAAATGTCGGAGTCTTCCCTGTTCTTCACCATAGCGCAGAATATGTTTATTTGCTTAATTATCGACTCTACCAGATTATTTTGAATATTATCCAATACGACTAACGGCATGAGAAGGGTTGAATCATGGACAGACTCCATTAAAACCGATTCCGCCCCCGCCCCTCGGGGCTTGAAGAAACAGATTGGGCTTCATGGTGCTTCCATGCAGAGCTGAAACTGACCACACATAACGTGAACACGCCTATACGAATACATTATAAATTTTACCTCCAAAAAGGAAATTTTTAAGATGAAAAATTGTGGTATTTTTCTTATTTCTGCTCAAAATATAGACTTTTGGTACACGTTAGGCGTTTCTAACCGGTACCCACATTCTATATTTTAGAGCGGAAATAAGTAAAAAAAAAGGTCGACCCCACCACCCCAAAACCCCAGTTTTACAAAATAAAAGTGGGGTTCAAGGGGGTCAGAATTATATAAGCGTATTTTTCCGATGCCTTAGTACTTGTAAACAGCTTGGAAGGACTAAGCCTGCCCAGGCAAAGTGGTGTGAGTCACACCGTCCACTGTATATAAGCCTTTTGGTTTCATTGGGCGACAGGGCTTGAGGTTTCATTTCATCTCAGAGTCGGTAAACGTCCCACAAAATTGGAAGCAACGTCTCCAAAATGACCCGTATAGTGATGACAGGGACGTTAAACCTAAATTCAAATAAGACTCCATAAAACCGAGCTTTGCGTATTCAAATATTGTATGAGTTCTTGTTTCTGAAAGGACCCCATAGAAACGGCGTTTTCAATATGTCGTGGTGCTACTATGTGACCAATGTTTACCCGCACAATTTGAGATCGAGTGGGATCCTTAAATTACACAGGTTTTATGTAATATAAAACATTTTTCATAGTTTATGCCGTGAAATGAAAACTTAACCATCATATTTTCTATTGTCTCCATCCATTCAAGCAGAAGCAGAGATTTTTGACAGATCGCGGGAAATTTGCGGGCCGCCTACATCAATGTGTAATTGAAACTTACGTGCTAATCTTCGTGAAAATTTCCGTCAAAATTACGACTTCATCCGAAGTTAAATTCTTAAGTAGTATAGGGCGCCACTATGGGGACCAGATTTTTTGAAACGTGAAACTTTTTGATTTTCAGGCTAAATTTGAAAATAACTTAGTTTTTTTTCCTCATAATTTTGTTGGTCCCCATAATCTGGTCCCCATAGTGACGCCGCTTGATGTAAGCTTGACTAGGCTAGAATGGGTCTTGGGGTGGTCGATAGTGTGTTAGCTGGATACCTTCCGAGATGGACTGAGTGTTTTTGTGTTGATTACCTTGGTCCCTATAAATCTTCAATTTCTGAAATTTATAGGGACCAAGTTTGAATTGTCTTAGCCTATGTTTATGCCTGAAAATAACTTAGTTTTTTTTGGTGATCTTTCAAGTAGATCCATGTGTTTGTGTTGATTACCTTGGTCCCTATAAATCTTCATTTTCTGAAATTTATAGGGACCCAGTTTGAATTGACTTAGCTTTTGACTAAGCCTGAAAATAACTTAGTTTTTTTGGTGATCTTTCAAGTAGATCCATGTGTTTGTGTTGATTGCCTTTGTCCCTAGAAATTTGATGTCCCTGAAATTTCTAGGGACAAAGCTTGAAATTAACCAGTCTTTCGGTGGAAATCTTTCAAGAGGTCCAGGGACACCACAAGATGACATTATGTTGGCCTTTTGGAAATAACTTAAAATTGAAAAAAATGTTTGGCACGAATAGGGCTCGAACCTATGACCTCTTGCTTATCAGACAGGTGCTCTACCAACTGAGCTGAAGTGCCAAGATATATTTTGTATGTAATAAAATGGTCTCTTCACTGCCACATCTCCACATCACAAATGTATAATCTCCACATCTCCACATTGAAATTGTGGAACCTCCACTTTGAAATTGTGGAACCTCCACATCTCCACATTGAAATTGTGGAGGTAATGTGGAGCAAATGTGGATGTAATGTGGAGAATGTGGATCCACAATGTGGAGATTCCACATGTCCACATCTACACATTACATCCACATTTGCTCCACATCTCCACATTGAAATTGTGGAGGTAATGTGGAGCAAATGTGGATGTAATGTGGAGAATGTGGATCCACAATGTGGAGATTCCACATGTCCACATCTACACATTCGACAATTTTGCAACCAGGCCTTTCTTGCTTCTAAGTCTCAGATTAAAATGCTCTATGTGGATGTGATGTGGAGAATGTGGATCCACAAAGTGGAGATTCCACACGTCCACATCTACACATTGAAATTGTGAAACATCCACATTGAAATTGTGGAACCTCCACATCTCCACATTGAAATTGTGGAGGTAATGTGGAGCAAATGTGGATGTAATGTGGAGAATGTGGATCCACAATGTGGAGATTCCACATGTCCACATCTACACATTCGGCAATTTTGCAACCAGGCCTTTCTGGCTTCTAAGACTCAGCTTAAAATACTCATTGTGGATGTGATGTGGAGAATGTGGATCCACAAAGTGGAGATTCCACACGTCCACATCTACACATTGAAATTGTGTAACCTCCACATAGAAATTGTGGAACCTCCACATCTCCACATTGAAATTGTGGATGTAATGTGGATGTAATGTGGAGAATGTGGATCCACAATGTGAAGATTCCACATGTCCACATCTACACATTCGGCAATATTGCAACAAGGCCTTTCTGGCTTCTAAGACTCAGCTTAAAATACTCATTGTGGATGTGATGTGGAGAATGCGGATCCACAAAGTGGAGATTCCACACGCCCACATCTACACATTGAAATTGTGTAACCTCCACATCGAAATTGTGGAACCTCCACATCTCCACATTGAAATTGTGGATGTAATGTGGATGTAATGTGGAGAATGTGGATCCACAATGTGGAGATTCCACATGTCCACATCTATACATTCGGCAATATTGCAACCAGGCCTTTCTGGCTTCTAAGACTCAGCTTGAAATGCCCAATGTGGATGTGATGCGGAGAATGTGGATCCACAATGCAGAGATTCCACACGTCCACATCTACACATTGAACAATTTGACTCTTATTACCTGGCCAGTGGCAGGTATATAACTTAAGATAACTTTGGTAGGACCAAGCTGTTTATGGGAAAAAAGAACAAGAGAATTAGATGCCACCTCTGATGGCAAACAACCTCCCTAGTGTGGTTGTGAATTGCATTAATAGGTTTCCCTGCAACTTGGGACTCCTGGCGATTTGAGATTATCTCGAATACACTTTAGAACCACCTGAATGTCTCTATGGACCAGAGTGATTCCCAGAGCGGAGGCTTTCCAATGTCCGTGGATCCCCTTAAAGTAGCCTGAGCGTAGCTACCTTCTACTCTGTTTAAGCATATATTCGATATTCTCGCATCTTTGGACCAAGCCGGAAAAACACGCAATGCAATAATCACAAACCATGCACCAGTAAGCTAGAGCACTAGCCTGTTTGTAACAAGAAACCACTTTGTATATATAGTCTACCCCAAACCAATTTGATAAGAAAATGGTTTTGTTGAATTTCCAAATGAAAATTTTTGTTTTAAATTTAAGAAAAGAAAGACTATGTTCTATGAGTGATGCATAAATTTATAAGCTTGTATTATATTTTTTTTCGAAAAAAAATATTTGATCCCATTTGAGCTACAAATAGCAAAATGATAATGATTTTTATCATTTTTTATCTGTTACTATTTTGAGAATTCCTATTGGGAAAAACCCAATAAGACAAAATGCTCAGAGTGGATATTTATAAAGGCGTTTTAAACGCTAAATCATGTTCTTAAGGGGGCTCTAGATATAACTTTGGTTATTTACTTTATCATTTTCTTATTAGTATCGCCATAACTAACAAACTATGAATATATATCGAAGGTACCGCATTCCCGTTAAATGTCAGGTCATTGGATTTTCCGAAAATCGATCAATAGCGATTTTTGTCCATTGAATTTGAAAGTAGCCAATTCCCGGAAAAAAAAGATTGGTTTTCCGATAATTATAAATAGTAAGAAAAAAGAAAACTAACTTTTTTTTATAACGATATTGAATAATAATTGTAACTTTAAATTTGTGTTGCTTAAGAAATGACTGAAATGCACAACTGAAACACTGTCATTCTGTAGAAAAGAAAGTATATAAATATTCAGCGGGACATTGTTAAACATTGTGGGCCCCGATCAGACGCCACACCTGAATAATGAACGACTTCTACCTTACACTGCTAAGTGACAGTTCCTTGGACATTTTTCCAACAAACAAACAAAACAGTTTTACGGTGAGACTAGATCATCCAATTAATATCAATGAAGAAAACTGGGAAGTTGCATTAGTAGAAATTATGACTTCAGCACAAGTGCTGAACATCAGTGAAGAAAATAACTTTTTCTATTTGGTTTTTCTTGATCCAAGCTACATAAGAAGACACGGTTTCGAAAATGTCACTGAAATGTGTAGAAATACTAATGCATGTGACAAAGTTAAACTGATCATTCCACCTGGCAATTATGTTTCTCCCAGTCATTTGGCACAAGAAATGCAATCTTCTATCAATGCGTTTGAGAACGGATTATTAGAACATGTAAATGTTGGCATTGGAGTTGTGTTTGATGAAAATTCTAAACGCATGAAAATAATTTGTCAAGATGAAAGACAAACAAGGTTACAATTTTCCAAAGAGTTTGGAAAGTTATTAGGGCTCAATCCTTCTCTATTCGGAAAACCTATTGGGAATGAAAAAGATTCATTTATTTTTAATGCAGACCTGAATGCTCCACATGATACGTTTTTCATATATTCAGATATTGCAGATTTTACAAATGTTGGTGATGTGAAGGCACCGATTTTGAGAATTGTTCCATTTAATCATACCAAGTATTCTACTTATTTTCATACAGAACTAAAAAATTTGCACTATGTGCCAGTAGCCAAATCCTTCATTGACCAAGTTCATATCAGCATAAAAACAGCCACTGGTAAAAGTGTACCTTTTATGACTGGAAAATCTTTGGTTAAATTACACTTTAGACACAAACAGTTTTTTTCAACATGATATAAATACTCTGCATTAATACTAACTTTGTCAGTTTATCAGAGTCCTGAAAGGAAATAAGATGGTTAATTCAGAGAAACAGACAAAAACATCCTGCAAAAAGATGGTCAAATGCAAAAAGTTACCAGTGACACAAAACCCTAGTAAATACGAAACAAGTTATGGACAGATGCGGTACTTGATGAAAAGACTGAACACAGTTCTCAGCAATAAGCTCAGGGAAGGACGGCCCTCCAGATTCTGCAAAATATGTAACGCAGAAATCCAACAACTTGCGAAAACAAGACATCCGAAAAGACGTCGTCTGGCTGAACCAAGAAGAAAAATGAAACAACACTGGCCTGATACTCCCAGGAGACCTACGTCTTTACCACTAAAGAATATCAAGCGTAAAAGAAAAAGTGAAGACAAACAGTCACAGACAGTTGCAGAAAATTGTGCAGAAAGTTAGAAAGTTTTGTGGAAGAGTATAAAAGGAATGACAAGACTGAATAAAAATCAGTTCATTATTTGACATCCATGGGGAGATATCAATGCCATAAGTGTTTTCGAGAGTTTGCAAGATCTGACAGTTTGAGAAGACATAGATCCAGTGGTGTTTGTAAAGAGGATAAAACAGATATGTCAGATGACGAAGAAAGTGTAGCGTCTTCAAGCCCACGCTATAATTTGGGAAAAGGAGAAGATATATTTGGAAAATATGACTATACCAATGATTCTGAAGAATACACCGAAGAAGATGATAGTGATGACGAAGTTGAGATACCCAAAAAGAAAAAAATGAAATCTAAGTACAGACCGTGGGATCGAATGGTTATGAAAACCCAAGAAACCTTACAAGATACATTCAATGAGACCGTGGAAGAAGCTTTGGCAGAACATACTGATATCGACACAGAAGCTGCTGAAAATTTGGCATATGAGGAACTCAAACCAAGATATACACAGGGGCTTGTAAACTTCTACAGAACATTGGTTGGATATTCAGAAGCACTGAAGAAAGATCCAGTGCATAAGAAAATCATAAGCACAGCAAAACGACTGAGGGAGGAGAAAGATTACGATGCAGACGAATCCATGGACTGTGCCATCAAGAAACGCAGATTTCTCTTTGAGAAGACACTGGATGAATATGATTCACCTACCTATGACGAGGAAGAAGAGACTGTGCCACAGACAAATCAAAAGACATTATTAAAACCAATTTCACAACAACGTTAAGGTTTCAAATTGTAAACGAGGACAGAGGGACGGTCCTAATCCTCTGTTCATCGTAATCAAGTTAGTTAGCGGGACAAATAAAGTTAAAACTGTTCACCAATCTTTCTTGTCTTTTCACCCCCCTCTTCATGACGAAGAGGGTAGTAGTATCTAAACTTGAGAGGGCTAGAATTAACATCCACTGACGCTTCATAGTCAAACTAATGAAACAAAAAATAGATCTTGAGATACAAGATCTATATCCAGAAGTTTGCTACTATCAAGCCTCAATATATTTGCCAAAACACTTGACGCTTGACAGTCAAGTTTCTACTGATGAAGAAATATAAAGTCTTGAGATACAAGATTTTTTATTTCTCATAGAAACTTGCTACTAGATAGCCTCAATATATAAGCATGACACTATGCAGTCTTGAGATACAAGAACAACATAATGTCATCTTGTGGTATATTTCCAACATCACAAAAAACTAAGTCATTGTCAAGCTTGATCCCTATAATTTTACCCAACATCAAATTTATAGGGACCAAGTCATTTTAGGCTTGGTCCCTATAAATTTCAAAAACTGAAGATTTATAGGGACCAAGTCATTTTAGGCTTGGTCCCTATAAATTTCAAAAACTGAAGATTTATAGGGACCAAGTCTAAAATGACTTGGTCCCTATAAATCTTCAGTTTTTGAAATTTATAGGGACCAAGTCATTTTAGGCTTGGTCCCTATAAATTTCAAAAACTGAAAGTTTATAGGGACCAAGGCAATCAACACAAACACATGGATCTACTTGAAAGATCACCAAAAAAAAAAACTAAGTTATTTTCAGGCTTAGTCAAAAGCTAAGTCAATTCAAACTGGGTCCCTATAAATTTCAGCAACTGAAGATTTATAGGGACCAAGGTAATCAACACAAAACACTCAGTCCATCTCGGAAGGTATCCACTTTACACACTACCAACTACCCAAGTCCCCAATCTAGCCTAGTCAAGCTTACATCAAGCGGTGCCGGTATGGGGACCAGATTATGGGGACCAACAAAATTATGAGGAAAAAAAACTAAGTTATTTTCAAATTTAGCCTGAAAATCAAAAAGTTTCACGTTTCAAAAAATCTGGTCCCCATAGTGGCGCCCTATACTACTTTCTTAGCTAAGTAGATGAAATAGGTGGCTTTCGAATGCACTTTTTAAGGAAATACTTTACTAAGATAAGAACTCCTCCTTAAATCGTTAAGTCGACCTTAACTTTAGTAACGATTGTAATCCTGGGCCCTGTTGTTACAGTTCGAAGTAAATTTACTAAAATGCCTTCGAAGTGCGGTAGAATGTTCGTTTTACCAGCTCAACAATCATCCTTATTTCTAGACATTTACCAGTTAACAATGAGACATTGGCACAATTTTTTTTCAATATGTCCCATTACGGTAACACACCCGTACATCTCCAAAACGGTCAATTTTCTGATGAAAATATGTAATATTATTGTTATTTATATTCAAAACATAGATTGTGGGTGCTCGTTAGAACCGCCTCATTGAGGCGGTTCTAACGAGTACCCACAACCTATGTTTATGAGCAGAAATAAGAAAACTAATGTATACCCCCCTAAACCCCAATTTTGTCTATATAAAGTGGGGTGTGAGGGTGTTCATTTCACGGACTTGTTAGCGTAATGCCTTGGCAGCAAGGAATACACCGCGGAACTGAAAATAATCGTATATACGTGTTTTCTGTGCCAGACTAGTAGGTTTCGGCCAATTAGGCCCATAATAAGTGATTTTCATTACGATAACACACCCGTGCGTCATAGTGCATTTTTTACATCTCCAAAACTTTCAATTTTCTTAAGAAAATTTGTGGTATTATTCTTATTTATACTCAAAACATAGGTTGTGGGTACTCGTTAGAACCGCCTCATTGAGGCGGTTCTAACGAGTACCCACAACCTATGTCTAGGAGCAGAAATAAGGAAAATAACGTATACCCCCGTAAACCCCAGTTTTCTCCATATAAAGTGGGGTGTAAGGGGGTGTTCATTTCACGGACTTGTTCACGTGATGATAAGTGATTTTTTTAAAAATTCTACAATGGAACCAATGATCCCAACGAACAAGAAAATATAAAATCCACTTGTTTTTCACAAAAAATAAATGTGATCTTGAATATTACATAGAACAGATTGTAAGTTTTAAAAATCGAAGCCTTAAATAACACTTGCTTTACTCATGGTCTCAGGTTTTTGATGTCCGGGCGATAACCGGCCAATTCACCGGACATCGTACGGATTTCGTCCGAGTATCTTACGGACAACGAACGATGCTTGTACCAGACCCGGCCGAATGTCGAGCGATTGTCCGGCGGTGTGATGGAAACTCGGTATAATGTTGTACATGGCGACTGGCGGGGACTTATGTAGTCAGCCCGATGCCCGGCCGATGTCCGGTTCTAGCCGATCCGTGACCGGTCGATGTCTGTAACATATCTGGTCCACACCGGTTCAAGCCGATCGGATATCGGTGGGTTTTCTTTACAATATGTTTTGTTTGTTTGATTTGAGGTTTAACGTCCCCGTCAACACTGTAAAGGTCATTTTGGAGACGTTGCTTCCAATTTTGTGGGACTTTTTCCCGACATTGAGATGAAATGACATCTCAAGCCCTGTCGTCCAATAAACCAATAGGGTTAATTAGCATGGACGGTCCGCCTCCCACCGCGGTTCCTGGACAGGCTTAGATCCCCTAAGCGGTTAACCAGTACTAGTGTGCGGGCCGGATTCAGCTCTGCGTGGAAGCATCATGCAGCCCATATATTTCTTCAAGCCCCTATGGGCGGGGGCCGTTTACAATATGTAAACAGACATCGGTCGGATATCAGCCCAAGTCCGGTCCCAAAAAATTCTCTTCTGAGGCTACATACACGGCCGATTACCGCTCGATTCCCGGCCGGATATCGGACGATACTTAAACGATGTGTGAAGGATATGAGGCCGATTATGAAAATGTACGGGACACCGGAGAAATTTTAATTTCGAACTAATGCTTTACTTTGAAGCGTGCGATAATGTGTAACAAAATGTCTGCAATCACCAGTCGGGTTCGAAATTGTTGTTCGCTCGACTGCAACGGCTGTCCAATAGAATGAAATTGGCTTAATCAATGCCAAGCAGAAGCATATCATTCTCTCACGTGAGTAGCATCAAACCATTCAGTGTTGTATAAGCCTACTTTAACGGTAAAGTCACTTATGGTTGGAAAGAGGAAGGGTACCCATGACCAGGAATCGACACCATAGGACATGAAAGACGCACATGCACATAAAGTAACGGCGTTCATTGCGAAAACACACCTATACAACTACATTGTAAACTTTACTGCCGAAAAAAATAAAATTTTAAAATAAAAAATTGTTATATTGTTCTTATTTCTGCTCAAAATTTAGATTGTTGATACTCGTTGGAACCGCCTCCACGACGAGGCGGTTCTAACGAGTACACACAATCTATATTTTTGAACAGAAATAAGAAAAATAAGGTTTACCTCTGTAATCTCAGTTTTACTATATAAAAGTGGGGTTCAAGGGGGTCAAAACTATATAGACGTGTATTCGTGATGTACGAGGGCTGTTCGAAAAGAATTGCTTATTGTCATCTAGCTCGATATCCACGTGGGGCACGATCAAAACCAATACATACTTGTATATGGCTATTCAATATCTACACAATGGTGTATAAATGTACATGTTAGACTAAGTGTAAGACATAAAATTTGTCATTTGAATACACGCAGTCATTGACCACTGCAGTAATCAAAGTACTGAAAGTACTAATAGAAGGTGATGGTAGAAAACTGAGTGCCTGGTGTATACCATGCAGCGCATTCTATTTCTCCAAGCCCCGATGGGCGGGGGCGGATCATTTGTTTGTTTGAATTGAGGTTTACCGTCCCCGTCAACACCATTTAGGTCATTTTGGAGACGTTGCTTCCAATTTTGTGGCACTTCTACCCGGCGACATTGAGATGAAATGACAACTCAAGTCCTGCCGACCAATGAAACCAAAAGGCTTATATGCATTTGACGGTCTCATTCAGTGAGTAATGTTGGGTCCTGTCCCTAAGAAAGGGAGGAAAGATATAGAAGATAAAGCAGCGATGAAAATGAGAGACGGAGGAGTAAGAGGAAAACGAATGGAAGTGTAGAAACAGAAGAAATAACATCATCAGAAGAAATAGCATCATCCCCTCTCTACCATTATCATAACCAACTGTAAGCCAATATCAGATGGACGCCCAAGTGGCGCAAGACACACGTCACCTTTGTCTAAGCCCGCCCCCGGCCGCCCCCACTCCCCACCAACCTCTCATGGGCTTTACAAATTAGATATTGCATTTAAATAAGCAGAGAACATTGCTAAACAGTGAAACAAAAATGGAAACAATATGTGATTTAAAACTATAGGTGTCATATGTTCACACAAAATATAGACTCTATATAGTCATTTGGAGAAATAGATTGGCTGCATGATGCTTCCATCCAGAGCAGAAACTGCCTGCACGTGAGTACTGGTAAACCGTTTAGAAGAACTAAGCCAGCTAAGGCCAAGTGGTGCGAGTCGGTGCGTCCTAGGCCCTATAGGTGTCATAGGCTTGAGATGTCTTTACTTCTCAATCTGTGGAAAAAGTCACACAAAAATGGAAGTAACGTCTCTAAAATGTCCTAAATAGTGTTGCAGAGCACGTAAAACATCAAATCAAACAAACATAGCCATAACGGTGAGAGTCTTAACGATTAAGAGCCAGAGCTCTAATTAACTACTAGGCCGCAGAGGCCCGTTCCATTTTAAAATATTTTGAACATCTCCAGGTGGCCTCTCTAGCGCTGATAGAATGACTGCAAATAGCCATTTTAACGTTTTCTGGCTATTTGCAGTTGACTGCAAAAAGCCATTTTAACGTTTATTGGCTATCTGCAGTTGACTGCAAATAGCCATTTTAACGTTTTCTTGCTATTTGCAGTTGACTGCAAATAGCCATTTCAACGTTTTTTTGGCTATTTGCAGTTGACTGCAAATAGCCACTCCGTTAGTTTTTACATTGGGCCATTTCTTTTCATCATCTTTTTTTCTTGTTTTTTTTTTTTTTTTTTTAATTTTTAAAACAGTCATTGGTTTTGTTTGATTGTAGTAACGCGAAGAGCAGACAAATGAAATGTCAAAAACAAAGTTGAGGATCGAATGGTACATGTTGTGAATCCCTTCTTGTGTAAATGAGAATAATTCTGGAGACAATTACATACATAGACTCTAGCAAACAAGATAATTTACTCAACACTCTATACATGCTAGAAAATGGCTTTCTTACACAAACGGCCCCCGCCAATAGGGGCTTGAAGACATATATGGGCTGCATGATACTTCCACGCAGAGCTGAATCCGGCCCGCACACTAGTACTGGTAAACCGCTTTCAGGATCTAAGCCTGTCCAGGAACCGCGGTGCGAGGCGGACCGTCCATGCTAATAAACCTTATTGCTTTCATTTGGTGACAGGGCTTGAGGTGTCATTTCATCTCAATGTCGGGAAAAAGTCCCATAAAATTGGAAGCAACGTCTCCAAAATGACCTGTACAGTGTTGACGGTGACGTTAAACCTCAAATTAAACAAACAAACAGAACTTCGCTCTATCTGTAGTATAGCAAGTCGTAGTATTCCATTCATACTGTCAACTCATTCATTGAGTTATTAATCCGCGATCTAGATTTTGAGCGAGTATAGTTGACGTACTAGAGTTAACAAGAGTTGACTTGCTCCAAAACGCGCCGTGTAGGAAAATTGCGACTGCTAGAGTTAGCTTGGTATGAGAGTTGGAAGCCTTGCCTAGTAACAACGAATACGGTGGAATGTGGAAAACTGTAAGTTAAATGCAATCCGAAAATCGATTATTTCCAACTATTTGAAATTTTGGCCACGTGTTGGAAAAATCACGTCCAACTTGAAAACATGTTTATACTTTCGATTTACTCGAGGGCAAACGATGACATTTTCTTGACGTCAATAGAGTCCTGAATCTGAATCTGAATCGTTACTGGTGGCGCATCAAATGACATATGATGCTTCCTGTCGGGGGATCGTGAAGTGGGGCGTGGGGGATTAAGTAATTGTACAACTTTATACAAGAGTAAGCCTACTGTCTCCCCTACTTTTCTTGAGTTAACTTTAGTTGGTCAACTGAACTCGCTCAAAGCAAACTAGGTCATGACAAAGCTGCGAATCGAGACCAATTTGAACCATAGGGTTAATTTTATGGCATTTTACTCTGAAGTTAGTTGTTTGTGTAATTGGCTTCCTCAGTTTGACAATCTGCAAATCATTTTCACTTATCAAATGATACATGCGCGTCTATGGAGGCTTATTTTTCTTGAAGCATAGGAGTGATTCGCCATCGAGGGGCTCCAGTGTCGATTGACATAAGAAGGTGAGACCTGAAAGATCATCACCTTCTAATAAGTTTATATTCATTTCTTAATTAACCTACGATTATGCTCCTGTCTTCGTGTTTTTGTTCTTGCTAGACAGAACTCCCGACTCCTAAAGCAAGCTTGATTGAACTCAAGTTAACTCTAATAGTGCGGAACGAGCCATCACCCGCGTGTTTTGGTGATACTATAGTTAACTCTATAAAGTCAACCGAACTCGCTCTTAATAACTAGGCCAGTGCAGCTGCGAAACGAGGCCAATTTCAAATCGAGATCCATCTTATGACATTTAACCCTGATGTTCATTGTTTGTGTATTTTGCATCCACAGTTTTTTTTTTTCAATCTGCATATTATTTTCACATATCAAATGATACAGGCGCGTCTCTTCACTGATTTATGAGGACCTATTTTTCTTGAAACAGAGGAGTGATGCGGTATCAAGGGAATTCTTTGGAGTGTTGCCATAAGAAGGTGAGACCTGAAAGGTCAGCACCTTCTAAAAATGGTTGGGGAAGCGTCGACTTAAAAGATGAAATACGGGCTTACATACAAGCTTGCTCAAAACTTGGTTGTTCTTTGAAGAAGCTGATTTCTGAAATTTCTACTGCTTTTGGACCTTCTTGTGTGTCTTAGGACACAGTTCGGCGGTTGAAAAAGAAATCTTAGTCGGGTGTAGAGTCCATCAAAATGCACCGAAATCAGGTAGGCCACAATCTGCATCTCGTAAAGAAATCGTTTCCAAAATAAAGGAAATCATTGAATGAAATGCCAGATTTACAGTTCGTGATATTGCACGAAAGGTAGGCATATCACTATCAACGGTCCATCTTAATTTGAAGAAGCATTTGAAAGTCAGAAAGATTTCTGTTAGACGGGTGCCACATCTGTTGACTGACGAGCAAAAGAGGCAATGGGTTAAAAAGGCCAAAAAGCTGCTTCAAATGTTTCCAAAATATGCCAAAAAGCAGTTTACCAATGTGGTCACAGGTGATGAAACCTAGGTCCATTATTTTGAGTCCGTCAGAAAGGTTAGCGATAAGATCTGGGCCACTAAACACAGCAAACGCCATCTTATTTGCCACACGTTCTTTGAGTACAAGTAGGGTTTTGTATGCAATCTTCTTCTCTGGTGAAGGATTCGCATTGAAAGTGCCGGTGAAAAAGGGCAAAAGCATCACCGGAAAGTACCACTGAAGAAACTGAAAAAGTATTATCAGAAACGACGCCCTGCCACTGGTTTTAAACCTGTCTGTCTTCTACATGACAGTACAACCGCTCATACCTCCGCAATAGTTACGGCGTTTTTGAAGAGAGAAAAAGTAACTGTTCTGCCAACGCCGATGAAAACTCGACAGCATGCTGGAGCAAAAAGAAAGCAAACGCTCCGGTTGACTGGAGCAGAGACAGAGCATCAGGCATTAACTGACTTATTCAACAGTATTTAGACCGGAACTATCAAACAGTCTGAGACCCGATAGGATTATTTGCTGACCACTCACACTGGAAAACAGCAAAAGCTATGTTTTTACAGCTGAATGCCATATAAATAATATGATGATGTTTGAAAGTTTTCGGAAAGATTCATTTCTCCTTCTGTCTTCAATATTAAACATTAATAAGATCAAGATAAACCGCTTATTAATGATAGGGACTCAACTGTATCAGATTACAAGTTATAGTAAAATAAAACCTATAGATGATAATCTTGCTGCAAAGAAACAACCTTTAGAGTAAGACTTTCAAAAGCATAATATCGACCAAAAGTGATAGCCATGTGAGAAAATTGAAGGTGCCTATGCCTGCTAAATATTAAGACGATGCTACATACAATAGCTATTCGGATTCGGGTTAAGACACATTACACTTACAGTCTGGAATAAGGACATATCAATACGAAAAGATTGTATGAATTGATGGATTAAGGGACTCCAATATATACAGGTTTTCTGATGATTTAAGAAAATTCTAATTATATGTCCATTATATAGTAGTTTATCTATAAAATGGGACACTTTACTCGTGTGCGTCAAATATTAGCATACGTTGATAGCGAAACGGCTTGAGCCCATCGGAGTCTAACTGTAAGTTTTCTTTTGCTCCGGCATTTCAGTGGTTTCTTGCTGTCGAGTCCTCACCCTTGTTTCATCTCTGTGGTTGTTTGATCTTGTGTGTTTACGGAGATGTTGGAGGCCTTCATGCGGACAGAACAAATTATTTGTCCAAATCGCGACGGAAGTTAAGGGCGAGGATTGTGGCCACGTAAAATCGATTTAAGCCCCCCAGTGGAATTCGTTTCACTGACCGTTCCAAGGCGGTTCTTCTGTGGCGGTTTATTTTTTATGGGTTGTGTTCGAGTGTTTGTATCGCTTCTATTATTTTGTTTTGGATAGCCAATTGGCCTTCCTGTTGGAAAGTAACTGTCCTTTTAACTTTCCGCTATTGATGTTTTCATTAAGGTTTGTTGTTTCATGTTTGTGTTTCGTTCCCTTTGATGCCTCTGATGGGAGCTGTTGGTTAATTGTATTGATTCCTGATCATATTGCCTTAGCTTCTATTTTCCATGCATGTGAAAATGTAAATTTTGATAAAATGCAATCAGAGTTGAATTGCTATACAGTGGTTTCAAGCGGCCACCGCCCGTTGGGGCTTGAAGAAATAAATGGGCTGCATGATGCTTCCACGCAGAGCTGAAACCAAATGCAAATGAGTACTGGTAAACCGCTTAGAGGATCTAAGCCTGTTCAGGTAAAGCGGTGCGAGTCGGATCGTTCATGCTTATAAACCTCATTGGTTTCATTAGGCGACAGGGCTTGTGATGTCATTTCATCTCAATGTCGGGTAAAAGTCCCACAAAATTGGAAGCAACGTCTCCAAAATGACCTATATAGTGTTGACCTGGACGTTAAACCTCAAATTAAACAAACAAAACAGTGGTTTCATGTCAACCGATGACCAGACGTGCAGTATGCTAAAAAGCAGCCATATACGCTTCCAGTTTAGGTCCGATGTTTTTGCGACCTGCAGTAATTTGAGCTCCTACTATATTTTGTTAGGTTAGATTATATGAGTATAAGCAAGAGCTACTTGGTAAAAGCTTTCAAGCTTCCGTTCTAATCCAAATTGTTCCATGTAATATTGTATTTTGTACATGTATAATATGGAAATAAAAAATGAATGTGTTTAAACTATATGCGTATACAACACTGTAATGCAGTATTTAGCATGCAGCCTAAAAGAAACTCTTGGAGTATGGTTCGAAATTGTAGAACTTTAACAGCTCGAATATACGGTAGAATTCAGCTATTAAGACCACCTAAAATTAAGACAAATTTTGCTTTTAAAAAATAATTAGGAGATTTAAAGTATATATTCTGAGTGTTTTTGATTTCCAGTGTGCTCTTGTAGGAGACCACCTTTGGTACTGATCAAAAGTGGTCTTAAAGATCACTTTTGAACAGTCCAAAAGGTGGTCTTGATATAGTAATTTTACCGTATTTGGCACCATGACTACATTTTTGTATTTATTCGAGGTTAGCATTACGATAGGATAATCTTGTGCTAGAATGGCGTCAACTTGCTTTTCTCGGTGAAAATGTTTGATGTTTTTTCTTATTTCTAGTCCATATATAGATTTTTGGGTGCTCGTGAGAAACGCCTGAGGCGGTTCTAAGGCGGTTCTTCTGTGGCGGTTTATTTATGTTGTTGTTTGTTACTTACTGTGTGTATCACTTGTGTCTTTTTATTTTGAAGGCCATATGGCCATTTTGTGGGAAAGTAACTGCCCTTATGGCCTTCCTTTGTTTAGGTTTCCATTATGGTTTGGTCGCTTCATGTTTGTGTTTCTTTCCCTTTGGTGTCTTTGATGGGTGGAGTAAGTTAATTGTATCGATTCCTGATCTTTGTTTTACTTCTACTTTCTAAAATTAGAAGTTCTTACGAGAACCGACAATCTATATTTTTGACCACTAATAAGAAAATAAATTATTCCCCCCACCCCCGCAGAAAAAAAGAAAAACAACAAAAACAATAATAAATAAACCCACTCTTCTGTATATAAAGTGGGGTTTAGAGGGGTATTCATTACACGGACTTGTTTACCTGACTTGGTAAATCGAAATGCTGATATTTAATCGCAGCGGTATATTGGGGATCACTTAAGGGGAAGGGATACACTTTTAGGGAGGCCAGTTTCTGAAAGTGTTTTTGTCGCCCATTGCAATAGGGGTCAACTCTTAAAGGAAAGATTGCTCCTTTCCTGTAAGAGCAGACCCCTTTTTCAGTGTTACGGAGCCTAAAGAAAAATGAACAGAAAGTCCCAAAAGTTGTTCCCTTTGAAAAATGGCGTTAGGGATATCAGAACGCTCTTCTAAAAATACGGGTATTTTACCTGTACTATTTAGACGATTCTGATGAGCACACACAGCATACCCAGTAAGAATCTTCGTAAAATATCTAAAAGTAAAGTGCTATAGGACGAATTTGTCTGGGTTTCGATAGCGACACCGACTGAACCAAGGTAACCGACCAACCTGTGGTCGGTTTATATCAGCTACCCCCATATTAAATGCACTGTAACATATATGCTATCCCAGGCCAAGCGAGCTTAATCAGGTCAACTTGATATTGCACTTCTATGAACTGGACTATTTGAACCATTGGCAAACCTGTAAGAGGGTACAAGGGGATCATTTGATAAAAAGAATACCAGATTCGTGTTATTTGATAGCCAGTTCACCAGGCTCTGCTTTGAGAACGCATGTAGAATCGCTCGATAAACCTCGTGATTCTACAAGCGTTCTCGAAGCCTTGTATGATAATGACACGAATCTGGTATTCTCTATCTAAATATAGAGTTTTCACTATTTAGGCCTACAAAACAATAGCTCTGTTTCCGTTAACACGCGGAAAAAATGGGTCGGTAGGTCACCTTTTTATTTGATAGAAAAAGAGCAAAAAGCCTTAAAAGGGCTTAATGCCAGCCATATTACCAGAAAACATTAACTAAAAATAATGAGGTTTAGAGCATCACGGAAGCAGCAGAACTGGATTTTAAGCATTAGTTTTGCTTTTTTGACAGTTTTATTATACTTTATCAAAGGTGCTCGAAAATATTTAGGTCGGTAGGTAAGAAAATATTTTTTTTTCTCGATGGCCATAAAAATTGTATGGTAATTGTATGGTCGGCATAAAAAATCAGGGTTGGTCGGTGAGCGGAAACACAGCTTTTCTTTTTAGGTCTTAGTGTTGTATTTCCAATGCGACACGACCCTCTGCAACAAAGCAAATTTACTCATCCATAGGACAAGAAAATCCCTTGGTATAACAGTTTGTCACAACGTGAACAAGTCCGTGAAAAAACACCCCCTAAACCAGACTTTATATAGAGAAAACTTTTGTTTACGGGGGTATAGATACTTTTACTCTTATTTCTGCTCCAAGGCATAGATTGTGGGTACTCGTTAGAGCAGAAAACTGAGGTTTACGGGCGTATACACTATTTATCTTATTTCTAATCCAAGATAGTTTTACTCTTATTTCTGCTCCAAGGCATAGATTGTGGGTACTCGTTAGAGCAGAAAATTGGGGTTTACGGGCGGATACATTATTTATCTTTTTTCTAATCCAAGACATAGGTTGTGGGTACTCGTTAGAACCGCCTCGGTGAGGCGGTTCTTACGAGCACACACACCCTATGTTAGACTGGAAACAGTCCATTCATTTAATCATTTCACTTATAAGAATATGCTTATTAATTTTAACCCAGCTCAAAAGCAATGACTTCCATCCCATAGCACCAAATGATGGAGACCAGAAAGTATTAGAGAGGAGAATAATATAAATCAATGCTAATACAATTGAGAAGATATTGGTTAAACTTTTGGACTGATTCCAGTCTAACCCCATGTTTGCAGTATAGATAAGAAAAATATCACGATTTTCATCAGAAAAGTAGCCCTTTTGGAGATGTGAAAAAATGCACCATGTCACATGGATGTGTTACATGTATCGTAATGGATGTTTTGTAACACGTGGCTATCTCATCACGCTAAACTTTAATTGCTGTCTAAATTTGTCCATCATTTATTAATGTTGGAGAACACGCATTTCTTTATTTGTCTTCTGTTGCATGCTTAGTTATCCATTTGAGCAGGGAAAACATTACGAAAACACGCCATACAAATGCATTGTAAACTTTACCACCGAAAAAATGAAAATTTTATGATGAAAAATTGGGACATTTTTCTTATTTCTGCTCACAACATCACGAAAACACGCCTTTAAAATTTTGACCCCCTTGAACCCCACTTTTATATAGCAAATCTGGGGTTTCCGGGGGTAAACCTTATTTTTCTTATTTCTGCTCTAAAATATAGATTGTGGGTACCCGTTAGAACCGCCTCGATGAGGCGGTTCTAACGAGTGCCCACAATCTATATTTTGAGCAGAAATAAGAAAAATATCACATTTTTTTTTCATCTTGAACTTTTCATTTTCTCGGCGATAAAGGTGGTAATGTATTTGTATAGGCGTGTTTGCGTAACGATATAGATTGTGGGTACTCGTTAGAACCGCCTCGATGAGGCGGTTCTAATGAGTACCCACAATCTATATTTTGAACAGAAATAAGACAAATAAGGTTTACCCCTGTAAACACCCCTGTAAACCCCGGTTTTACTGTGTATAAAGTGAGGTTCAAGAGGGTCAAAGTTTTATAGGCTTGATTTCGTGATGTGATCAGAATCTCCCTACATGTACATTTTAAACAATATTAATGTCATGTCCTGTATCATTTTATAATGAAATGGACATAAAGTGTCGACAAATTGCTGTCAAGTGTCAAGGAAAGAAAGGAACTTTACATGTTGGTTGGTTGGTTGGTTGATTTGAGGTTTAACGTCCCCGTCAACACTGTAAAGGTCATTTTGGAGACATTGCTTCCAATTGTGTGGGACTTTTACCCGACATTGAGATGAAATGACATCTCAAGCCCGGTCGCCCAATGAAACCAATAAGGTTTATTAGCATGGAAGGCCCGCCTCGCACCGCGGTTCCAGGACAGGCTTAGATCCTCTAAGCGGTTTACCAGTACTAGTGTGCGGGCCGGATTCAGCTCTGCGTGGAAGCATCATGCAGCCCATATATTTCTTCAAGAACCTATGGGCGGGGGCCGTAGGAAAGAAAGGAACTTTACATGTACCCACAATACTGGTATCAACACCTGGGGCCAGTTGTTCAAAGCATCGTTAGCTTAACGAGCTCGTAAGTGGGCATATTGTTAAGTGTTCTACCCAGTTAAATATTTAATTTTTTTGGTAATTTTGCTGAAAAAAAAAGGTGAGCAGCTTTTTCAGCAAAAATATTAGCATATTTGCCGTAATAAATGATCGCAGTTTTAACGATACGTTAACTAACGACGTCATTAGTTTTGAACATCCGGCTCCCGGTTTTCATTTTAAATTTACCACTGCATGTAAATGAATATATCGAAAATGGATCCTAGCAGCTCAGTTGAAAAACTCTTAGAAAGTTAGAAGTTAGAAAAACTCTTAGAAAGTTAGAAAAAATAAAGTTCGGCCGTTTTTTGCTCTATTAGATTTGTATAATTTGAAGGGGCCATTTTGCATGCACATTTTCTGTATGTTTAAGCAGTCTTACAGCAACCAATAGCTTTGGAAAGATTTTACCATTCACAGCGCATTCATGATATTATTTAAAGGCGCATTATTGAGCTACCGGGTCTCAATTTTTTTTCTGGTTTTTATCTTCAATGCATACTACTTTGTCATGTGTACACTTTTGGAGCCAAATACAGCTTCAGAACTGTGTGAAAATGGTCGTTTTCATTCGTGTTTACCCTTCGCTCTGAACAGGTGTTCGGAATTTCTGTTCTAAAAATAAATCTGTCGCTTTACAAATACATGGAGACAGTATCGTCTCTGAGTGTCGTTACTTATGGCATGCTATTCAGCGTCATATGTTTTTTCCGATTCATGCATGGCCTAAGCAGACAAGGCCAAAAATGAACGTCGCATAACGTCATATATGGGGATTCTATTTTTGTCACGAACTAAAAATAGATCTAACTAGTGTTCGAAACCTTGTGAGGGAATCCCTCTCAAACTCGTTTACCTGTCATCATAATTGTTCGCATTTTTGCATAAAATGCATTCATTTGTATTGTTTTAAAGAAAAATACTGGCTTTATGTATTTTATTTTTGGAAGCATTTTTTCCAGATAGCTCAATAATGCACCTTTAAAGTAGGTCGATGAAAAAAAAAACGGTGATGGGGTCGAAACCTTGGCAGGATTTATAGGCCTTTTTTCAGTGTATATAAGTCTAATGCTCGTCTAATGCACGACATAGCCTCGCGTGAGATTTAAACAGACTCCAAACTTGCCTGGGATTTCCTTGTATCGGTCATAAACCCATCTTAAGGACGATCGGCAAGGAACTCTTCAGTAAAAAGAAACAAAGAACGGTTATCTTTCCAGCCATTTTTCTCATTCGGTTGAGATGAATGCTTCAGTTTTATCGCTAAAAATTTACCATTTTTGATTAGAATTTTTAAGCAGAATATGTCTGACTTTTTACCGTTAATCATCAAAAATTGAAGGAAATATACGGAACAATACTATAGAGTAAGTCTTTATCAGAGGTTTAAGACAGATTTGAAGTATTTCCTATGCACATTCGGTAAGGTTATATAGTAGAATACCTATGTTTTCACCTCTGAAAATGGCGGACCTCAGCGGAAGGGACGTCACGTCGACTGTCCTTATAGATTCTATTAGCTATGTTTATCCGTCTAAACACATGCCGTGTCCATGCCGGTGTGATCTGACTAATCTAAATCGCAACAGGGTATTAGTTGCTTATTAATACTGTCAGCTGACTGTAATACATGTTTGCAGCTGACTACAATAGTTCCATTTCCAATAAATACTTCGTCTCTCTCCCGCTGGTCATATACGCTGACAATAAGAAAGCGTGTCATTCCTTATCGGGCTTCAGAGTGTGGAACAATGTACGTTCTGTTAACTAGAGTGTATTGAAACCATTACGAAACACGCCTATACAAATACATTGTAAATTTTATCCCCGGAAAAAGAAAAAAATTTAAGATGAAAAAATGTGGGCATGTGATATTTGCTTATTTCTGCTCAAAATATAGATTGGGGGTACTCGTTAGAACGGCCTCGATGAGGCGGTTCTAACGGGTACACACAATCTATAGTTTAACGCAGAAATAAGAAAAATAAGGTATACCCCTGTAAAAAGGTTCTAATAAGCGTTATCCTTTGGACACAGAGCTGGAAAATATGGAGTGTACATATTTTCTGGACCAGACTAGCTAGTTTCGGCCAATTAGGCCTCATCAGTGACCCTGAAATATTTTCAAAATTCAACAATGGAATAAATGAACCCAAAGGACAAGAAAATATAAACTACACTATGATATTTTACCATAAAAAGTGGGGTGCAAGGGTGTCCAAATGATATAGGCGTGTTTTCGTGATGCGTTTGCTGTTTTTGGAGAGACGTCGTACAAACTTGAACTACTATCAAAGTTAACTGAATTAGTTTTGGGATAATTCGAAATTTGGCGGATTAATTTTCCATTAGGCAGACATTTGATTATCGCTTGTATTTGTGTAGATGTTTTGCGTCCCCGTCAACGCTATTTAGGTCATTTTGCCTCCGATTTTGAAGGATTTCATCCGGCATTGAGACAATCTAATTTTTGAGCAGAAATAAGAAAAATAGTAATTTTCATCTGCAAATGTTATGTTTTTCGGCAGTAAAGTTTATAATGCATTTGTATAGGCGTGTTTACGTAATGCAAACTTGATATACTATCAAAGTTAGCTGAATTATTTCTGGATTATTCAAAAATTTGGCGGATTAATTTTCCGTTTGACAGGCATTTGATTATTTGAGTTTGCATTTCATCAGGTTTTGTTGATGCTGAGGTTTTGCGTCCCCGTCAACACGATTTTCCACATTAGGACAAAACGCGTGAGACATACCGTGAACTTCTGCTATTAAGACTATTAAGACCATCTACAATTTTTACTTATCCTTTTTTAAAAAGCTTAATTAAAAGTTTCTGTAAGTCTTTACTTTTGTATTCTGTAACCCCTGTCCTCTGGTCAGAGACCACCACGAGCCCACTCCCGCCGGGTCTTGGAGGAATAGATGGACTGCATGGTGCTTCCACGCAGAGCTGAAACTGACCACACAGGAGTACTGGTAAACCGCTTGGAAGTACTAATCCTGCTCAGGCAAAGTGGTGTGAGTCAGACCGTCCAGCCTTTTGGTTACATTTGGCGGCGCCCATAGGGGCTTGAAGAAATATATGGGCTGCATGATGCTTCCACGCAGAGCTGAATCCGGCCAGCATACTGGTACTTGTAAACCGCTTAGCGGATCTAAGCCTGTCCAGGAACCGCAGTGCTAGGCGGACCGTCCATGCTAATAAACTTATTGGTTTCATTGGGCGACAGGGCTTGAGAAGTCATTTCATCGCAATGTCGGGTAAAAGTCCCACAAAGTTGGAAGCAACGTCCCCAAAATGACCTTTACAGTGTTGACGGGGACGTTAAACCTCAAGTAAAAAACATATCCATTGGGCGGCAGGGCGTGAGATGTCATTATATCCCGGTGTCGGGTAAAAGTCCAACAAAATTGGAAGCAGCGTCTCCGAAATGACCTAAATAGTGTTGACGGGGACGTTATACATCAGCAAACAGAGACCACCACTGGGACTGTTCAAAAGTGTTGAAAAGTGAAAAAAAAAAAATCTTTAAATTGGAATTTTACTAGACAATGTAGTTCATTGCCTCATGGCTACAAATATGTCATCACGCCTATATATATTTGACCCCTAGAACCTCACTTTTATGTAGTAAAAATGGGGTTTACAGGGGTAAATCTTATTTTTCTTATTTCTGCTCTAAAAACATTGATTCTTCGTCCTCGTTAGAACTGCCTCGATGAGGCGGTTCTAACGTTTACCCACGATCTATATTTTGAGCAGAAATAAGAAAAATATCACAATTTTTCATCTTAAAATTTTCGTTTTTTGGAGGGATAAAGTTTACAATGTATTTGTATAAGCGTGTTTTCATAATGTGTTGATGTAAACTTTTGACATCTTTTTTGTTTCTGTTGCATAAATAGATTGTGCGTGCCCGTGAGAACAGCCTAATTGAGCTCATATTGTATGTTTTTATTCATAAACATTACGATTAGGCTACATATCCATGTAATATATATCACTCTTTCATTTACTCAAAACGGTCATTTTTTTTCTGATGAAAATTAGTGATATTTTTCTTATTAATACTTCAAACATAGATTGTTCTCAATTGTGGTGGTTCTAATGAGTACCCACAGCCAATGTCTTAAAGCACAAATTAACAAAATAATGCTTACCCCTGTAAACCCCAGTTTTGTTTATGTAAAATTGGGTTTATATTGGTGCTCATTATACGGACGTGGCATCGTGATGTAAGGAAAACAGTATTGTACCCCATGTGAACTTTAGAGTTTGTTTGTTGTTTTTTTTTTCAATTTAATGCAGATTCCGGCCCCCGCCCATCGGGGCTTGAAGAAATATATGGGCTGCATGATGCTACCACGCAGAGCTGAATCTGACCTACACACGAGTACTGGTAAACCGCTTAGAGGATCTAAGCCTGCCCAGGCAAAGCAGTGTGAGTGTCGGACCGTCCATGCTTATAAACCGTATTGGTTTCATTTGGCGACAGGGCTTGAGATGTCATTTCATCTTAATGTCGGGTAAAAGTCCCACAACATTGGAAGCAACGTCTCCAAAATGACCATTATAGTGTTGACGGGGACGTTAAACATCAAATCAATGTAGATTCATGGCACGGACTTGTTAACGTGATGTTATCAAACTGTGTCATCCGTCCGTCTGTCCGTCCACATTTTTCATGTGCTTTTTGTTGTTGTTGTTGCTGTTTTTTTGTTGTTGTTTTTTTTTCTAAATAACTTACAAATCGGCAAAGGCATCAACTTCAAACCGTAAAAATATCACACTATTTCATGGCAATTTATGTAATTCTAGCTCCGATATTGTCATAGTTATGGCTCTTTGAAAATTCAAAATTTCAGCATGATTTTACTTTTTTTTTCGACATATTTCAAACCGTTATAGATATTCAAGCGAAAAATGCTGTAGTTATTAACAGTGACAATACACACAAGTGTAGCAAAAGGCAACAACTCTAGCTTTAATACATTTTGACTTATGCCCATTTATCCATCCGTCTGTCCGTCCACATTTTTCATATTTTTTCTTAAAAACTTGCGAACTGTGAAACACTTTAAACATAAAGTCACACTAGCAATGCACAGTTTTGTATCAAGTTATGTTACTCTAGCTACAAAATTATTATTGTTATGGGCCTTGGTTAAATTCAAATTTTAACCATTTTCATCTTTTTATTCTCATAATTTCAAAACCGTTACAGATATGTCAAAGAAACTTGCTCTACTTATTGACAGTGACAATACCCACATGTGTACATGTAACTAGTCTAGCTTTGATAAAGTTTGACTTGTGTCCCGTAATAATGTCCCTTTATCGACTTAAAAACTTTTACATCGGCCATAGTTCTAAAACCATGCAATCAATGTTTAAAACCACCAGTAAGAAAAGGTCAGAGTATCGATAAAAGAGCAACCCCGTTGTATGTCTAATCTTCTCTACTAATTCCACCCCACCCCCCTTACACAAACACCACCCCCTCTCCCAACGCACACTCAAACATGCTATCGCGGGGCGCTGATCAGAACCGTGATGGTTTTATTTTTTTTTTTATTTCTGCTGCAAGACATAGGTTGTCGGTACTCGTTAGAACCGCCTCAATGAGGCGGTTCTAACGAGCACCAACAACCTATGTTAAGATTAAAAATAAGAAAAAGATTACAAATTTTCATCGGAACAAAAATCCATTTTGGAGACTTTGACACATGGATGTGTTGTCATATTGGGCAGGTTAAAGTTGAACTGACAATCAGTTGGAGTTTACAAAGACTCACAAAGGCGGCTCCAACCAGTACGCAAAATCTATGTGTCTAAGCAGAAATAAGATAAATGTTGTTAACCTTTGCAAAATCAACTTTCACTATATGAAATTGATTTTCAAGGATATCAATTACAAGAAATTATTAACGTGATGTAAAACTGTGTTTTAATTCTATTTAAAATTTAAGGATGAGACTCTTGAAAGTGGCAGCAATTTTGCATAAATGACTCAAGGGCTTAGTGTTTTACTTATATTTAAAAGTAAACCTTTATACTGATATGTAAAAATGCCTCGAAATAAATCAACAGAACACAAACCTTCCTTTTGTGGAATTATGACTCTGGTGGTGTATATAACCCTGGCGTGGTTACATCTAGTTTCACAGACATCGTGCCTTAATTCTTTTGGAGATGTTCCGGAAGTTTGTGATTTTGACTGTCCGTGTAGTTACTTTAGAGGGACGTTGGAATGCACACAGCCTAACACGATAGACAGGGTTCCAAGATTGGTCAACAAGACTATGGTTGAAGACGTTACACAAATGTAAGTAGATGATATCCCAGCTAAAAAAGCGGGCCAATGTCGGACCCACAGCGATACGTCCGACGTTGGCCCGGTATTCATGTTACCTGGGGCCAGTTTTTCAAAGCATCGGCTTAACTAGCCCGTAGGTGGTCAACATTTCATTTTTCCAGCAATTACCATAGCTTAATGATATACTCTTGAATTTTTGCTTGAAAAAAAATTCAGATTGTTTTTTTTTTTTTTGTTTTGTTTTTTTTTTGCAAAATTTAAGGCAAAGACTTCTCAGATTTTTGTCTGTAAAAAGAAATTTATGATATTTAACATATTAAATTACCAAAGATTTAACTAAGCGTTAACTCATAACGAAAACAGGCCTATACAAATACATTGTAAACTTTACAGTCGAAAAAAAACACGAAAATTTTAAGATGAAAAATTGTGATATTTTTCTTATTTCTGCTCAAAATACAGATGGTTGGTACTCGTTAAAACCGCCTCATCGAGGCGGTTCTAACGAGTACCCACAATCTATATTTAAGAGCAAAAATAAGAAAAATTTCTCATTTCTGCTCAAAATATAGATTGTTGGTGCTCGTTAGAACCACCCACAATCTATATTTTAGAGCAGAAATAAGAAAAATAAGTCGATGTGGCGGTTCTAACGTGTTCCCACAATCTCTATTTTAGAGCAGAAATAAGAAAAATAAGTTATACCCTTGTAAACCCCCAACTTTACTTTATAAAAGTGGGGTTCAAGGGAGTCAAAATTATATAGGCGTATTTTCTCGATTGACGGCAATGAACGACTGAACACCATCACGATAAGAAGTCCGTGAAACGAAGACCCCTCTAAACCCCATTTTATATAGGGAAAAGTGGGGTGTAAGGGGGTAGACATTAACTGCCTTATTTTTGCTCCAATCCATAGATTGTGGGTACTCGTTAGAACCACCTCATTGAGGCGGTTCTAACGAGCACCCACAATCTATGCCGAAAGCAGAAATTAGAAAGATGTTATCATTTTTATCTAATATATGTAACTTCTGACACCATGTTGGACGCCATTATTTCACACGGCCATGTTTACCTAATGACAGAATTTGCAAGCCTTGTCACCTGAAAACCTTTATACAGTTATAGGGATACCCCCATGGTTTTTTATGCATTAACATTTTTCGGATCCCATGAGTTCAAATATCTTCCGCGGGACCCGGCAAATGTTATTTCAATGAAATAACAATGGTTATGTCAATGAAATAACAATGGCTGCATAATAAACGATTCCAACGAAAACGAAAACGACCCAAAACCCCTAATAACATCACGTGAACAAGTCCGTGAAATGAAGACCCCCTAAACCCCGCTTTATATGGAGAAAAATGGGGTTTAAGGGGGTCTTCATTATTTTTATTATTTCTGCTCCAATACATAGGTTGTGGGTACTCGTTAGAACCGCCTCAATGAGGCGGTTCTAACGAGCACACACAACCTATGTATTGAGCATTTATAAGACAAATATGACAGATTTTCATCAGAAAAGTAGCCATTTTGGAGATGTGAAAAATGCACTATGGCTTACGGGTGTGTTATAGTAATGAACTCCCCGAATGCGATCGAAAAACCAACATGGCGGCAGGTTCAGAATGCTTTTAACAATGACGTTAGTTCCCTTTTGGTTTAACGTCCCCATCAACACTATCTAGGTCATTTTGGAGACGTTGCTTCCAATTTTGTTGGACTTTTATCCGACATTGAGAAGAAATGACATCTCAGCCCTGCCGCACAATGTAACGGATGGGGCTTATATGCACTGGACGGCCTGACTCGCACCACTTCGCCTGGGCAGGCTTAGTCCGTCTAAGCGGTTAACCAGTACTCACCAGACAAAGTGGTGCGAGTAGGACCGTCCATGCTTATATACCCTATTGGTTTTATTGGGCGACAGGGCTTGAGATGTCATTTCGTCTCAATGTCGGGTAAAAGTCCCGCAAAGTTGGAAGCAACGTCTCCAAAATGACCTTTACAGTGTTAACGGGGACGTTAAACCTCAAATCAAACAAACAAACAAATACAGAAATTCATTTGTACTTCTTCGGCTCGGCAATAAAAATTGATTTAAAGCCGTTGTACATTTGTACATGTATAATTAAAAGGCTCGTTTAATAAATTCCATTTGAAATGGCCAAGGGAGTAAAAATCTGTTTTTAAGGCTTTCGTTTTTATTTCTGCTAAAAATAGATTGTGAGTACCCTTGAGCGCCGCCTCCGTGAGGCGGTTCTAACGGGCACTTAAATCTACCTTTGGAGTACATAGATTGTGAGTACCCGTTAGAACCTCGGTTAGGCGGTTCTAACGAGCACATGCAAACTATTTTTGGAGTAGTATTACAAATAATCTTCAGAAAACATACCCTGAGTAGATTTTGGGAAGGTACATGTGCCCTTGTGTTCGGTTAACACATTTAGTACCAGAACCCCCAAAACGGGTACCCTGGCAAGCAGTGCTGGCCCAGATCAGACAGACGTCGAAAAACGCGGCGTCCGATCAAGGCCTGCACTGTTTGCATAAAGTTCAGCCATTTTCCTAATTGATTGTTTGATTTGAGGTTTAACATCCCCGTCAGCACAATTTAGGTCATTTTGGAGACGTTGCTTCCAATTTTGTGGGACTTTTACCCGACATTGAGATGAAATGACAGCTCAGTCCCTGTCGCATAGGGATTATAAGCATGGACTCGCAGCAATTTTCCTGGGTAGGCTTAGACCTAAGCGGATTACCAGTACTCATGTGTGGTTTTCACGAAGTTAAGCAGCAGAGAGCGCAGATGGTACCGCGATGGGTAGCCACCTTGTTTGACTTCCCGGACTACATGTTCCCGTATGGAAGAACCGCTTCGCTGTTTGGTTGTTGTATACTGAGCAGCCGGTCATCAAACCCGATTGTATACGGAAATTATACAATGTTCTCTGCTCCCAATTTGGTTTGTACTTAGAGAATAAATCTGTGTTTTTTTTTTTTGTTTTTTTTTTTGTTTTTTTGTTTTTTTTTTTGTAAACATAGGCATGCATTATTAATAGAATCTTTGTTGTCGTGGAGACCTAATAAAAGCAGTCGAGCTTTGTTGATTGTTTGATGTCATAAGAGGCTATTCCGAGCAAGAGATTGAATCTGAAAGACGAGTCTCCGATATAGCCAAAGTACAGACAGCACTGGTGGCCAGAACGAAAAATTGTGATATTTTTCTAATTTCTGCTCACAAATATAGATTGTTTGCACTCGTTACAACCGCCTAGAAATATATATTGTGTGTACACGTTAGAACCACCACATTGAGGCGGTTCTAACGAATACCCTTAAACTATATTTTTGAGAGGAAATAAGAAAAATAAGCTATACCCCTGTAAACCCCAGTTTTACTGTATAAAAATGATATAGGCGTGTATTCATGATTTCCAGACACTTCGGCCCCACTACCACCTCGGCCCCTAGACAGGTCGGCCCAAAACCAAGTCGGCCCTAGACACCTCGGCCCTAGTCACCTCGGCCCTAGACACCTCGGCCCCACTGTCACCTCGGCCCCTAGACATCTCGGCCCCAAAGACACCTCGGCCCCACTTTTGATATCTGTTAGGGTATGGGCATTTATATCATGTTAAAATCGGCCCCGCCCATCGGGACTTCAAGAAACCGACAGCCTGTGACACGAATACTGGTAAACCGCGTAGAGGTTTTAAGCCTGGCCAAGAAAAGCGGTGCGAGTCTGACCGTTCATACTTGTAAACCCTAAACGTCAAATCTAACAAAAAAAACATCATGTTAACAAGCTCGTGTAATGAAGACCCCGCTCAACCCCAGTTTATATGGAGAAAACTGGGGCTCATAGGGGCATACATTATTTACATCACAAAGACACGCCTTCATCACGAAAACACGCCTATATAATTTTGAACCCACTTTTATATAGTAAAACTGGGGTATACAGGGGCAAACCTTATTTTACGTATTTGTTCTAAAATATAGATTGTGGGTACTCATTAGAACCGCCTCACAAGTTTTCACCTTAAAAGTTTCGTTTTTCGGCATTAAAGTTTTCAATGTATTTGTATAGGCGTGTAATGTGTAATTTTGACCCCCTTGAACCCCAATTTTATATAGTAAAAATGGGGTTTACAGGGGTAAACCTTATTTTTCTTATTTGTGCAGAAATAATGAAATATCACAATTTTTCCTCTTATAATGTTCGTTTTTTTCGGCGGTAAAGTTTACAATGCATTTGTATAGGCATGTTTTCGTAATTCTTATTCTGTTCCAAGACACAGGTAGTGTATACTGGTTAGAACGTCTCAATGTGCAGGACTGATCAGAATGCGTCTGTGACAACCTTCAATCACAACTAGTTTAATATTAATCTGTGTTTATGCAAACTAGTCATTTCTTAGATCCCTTTCATATAAGGTAACAGGTATATGCGATGAACCACCTCCTTGAGAATTATTGAACCAGTACCAAAGATCTATGTTCTCGAGCAGAAGTGAGTGAGTGTTTCAGTTTTACGTCCCACCAACAGCTAAGGTCATACGGAGACGGGACCTCGGTTTAAAGACTCATCCGAAAGTCTGGAGAAGCCCGGGATCGAACCTGCGACCCCTGGTTTACTAGGCGAGTGGCGTAACCACTCGACCACGGGGGCTTCTCTCGAGCAGAAGTAAGAAATATAATTTTTATCAACCTTTCGTTATATAATTGGAAGAGTCTATTGACAAACGTTTGTCAATAGCACAAAGTCGGTAAAAATGCTATTGACAAACGTTTGTCAATAGCACAAAGTCGGTAAAAATGCTATTGACAAACGTTTGTCAATAGCACAAACCCGGTAAAAATGCTATTGACAGACGTTTGTCAACAGCACAAACTCGGTAAAAATGCTATTGACAGACGTCTTTCAGATTTCAGAGTCGAAATGCGAAAATTGTTTTTCTTTTTATATTTATTTTGTACATAATTGTAATTTTAGAAGGGCAGTTGTCGACTTATGCCATGGAAAAGTGCTATGTACTTGTTAACCGCTTATTTATAAATATGTCAGGGAAAAGTGCGGGGAGGTTAACTGACCGGCTAGAATTGACCTAAATAGTGTTGATCAGGAGGATGTGGGTTCGAAACCTTGCGGCGTCGGCAACATTCTTGCGTAACGATTGATCATGGACCCACTGATTCAAGCAGGGCGGTTATCAATTTTTATAGAAAGCATGCGTATGTATGTGTTAACCGTTTCCGTATAATATTTTTTTGTGATTGTGGATAGACAAAGTGACCGGCTCGATATGACCTAAATAGTATCAATCAGGAGGTCCCGGGTTCCATGCCTGCCGGGGTCACCAACATTCTTGCTCGGAGCTTGATCATGAATCCGCTGATATGTATGTGTTCACCGCTTCCGTGTAAGTCTGTCTTGGGAAATTGTGGATAGGTAAATTGACCGGCTTGATATGGCTTATAATGACTGGCTTGATATGACTTAAATAGTGTTGACTGGGCAGTAAACTCCAATACAGACAAACAAAACAGAAAATAAGAACTAGCTAAATTAAATTTTTCTTACATATATGGGGCTCCAGATAAGACATGTGAAAACATACGATGTGGGTACTCATTAGAAGTGCATTGATGATTCGCTTCTAATGAGTACCCACAGCATATGTTGTCATGCATACATAAGAAAGGTAATATTTGAGCTTGATCGTGAATCCGCTGACATGTATTTGTTCACCGCTTCCGTGTAAGTCTGTCTTGGGAAATTGTGGATAGGTAATTTGAAACAACGGTTTCAATGCTACAAACCTAGGATGCAGATGAGCCCTTAGAAAAGATGGGCGATTTCAGCAACAGTATTGGTTAAATTTTGCCCTACCGACACATTTTTGCGCCCTCTGCCCGCTAGATATTTCCATGTAACCAAGAATCGTACTTAAATCATAATCTGACTTTTAGATACTTCAACATGAGTCGTCGGAGAGAAAAGACAGAGAAATATGATAAAATACAAAAGTTACATGTAATCTATTATGTTTATGTTTCTGTCAGAAATGACAGGAAAAACAGAAATCCTTGAAAACAAATATAAAAAAAAACTTTCGCATTTCGACTCTGAAATCTGAAAGACGTCTGTCAATAGCATTTTTACCGAATTTGTGCTACTGACAAACGTCTGTCAATAGCATTTTTACCGAGTTTGTGCTATTGACAAACGTCTGTCAATAGCATTTTTACCGACTTTGTGCTATTGACAAACGTTTGTCAATAGCATTTTTAGCGACTTTGTGCTATTGACAAACGTTTGTCAATAGACACTCCGTATATAATTTTGGTTTTACGGAATCTTCTATTAAGTTATATTAGGAAATAAGATCAAATTATTTGATTGCTATTTTTATTTCATATAAAAATAACAAACAACCAATGAGACGTTTATAATAAATATAACAACGCATACACGACATTTTCAGGTTAACTTGGAATACACTCTTAAGGACAGCTAATGCCCCCCGCCTTCAACCGTGACGTTGACCTTGAGTCAGCATCACGAAAATTGGGGTTTAGCGGGTTGTTCTAATTTCACGACCCGCAGAAAAAGCAACCGACTGAAGTCGGTTTTTTCTAAGAGTGCCCTAAAATCACCGTGTCATTCTGTCAGTCTGTCAGTCTGTCAGTCTGTCATTCTGTCTGTCCGTCCGTAACCCGTTTGTGAAAATTGGTGATAGTGACTTAACCGCTTGGAATATTTAAACAATTTTTGGCATACTGATAGATATCAATGAGATCTAACCAATGAACTTACGAAATATAACATTCCATTTAGTATAGCCTCGCCGAGGCGAAAAATGTGAAAATTTTCGAACATTTTTGAACTGCTTCTCCTCGGAAACCGTTGGGCCGATTGAAGTCAAATTTCATATGGAGCCTCTATGGGATGGGGGAAACCAAAATTTGCTCATGGGGTCAAGGTCACATGACCAAAATGGCCGCCAAGCCATATATGGTTTGTCTGTCTGTCCGTCCGTAACCCGTAAGTGAAAATTGGTGATAGTGACTTAACCGCTTGGAATAATTAAACAATTTTTGGCATACTGATAGATATCAATGAGATCTAACCAATGAACTTGCGAAATATTACATCTCATTTAGTATAGCCTCGCCGGGGCGAAAAATGTGAAAATTTTCGAACTGCTTCTCCTCGGAAACTGTTGGGCCGATTGAAGTCAAATTTCATATGGAGCCTCTATGGGATAGGGAAACCAAAATTTGCTCCTGTCAGGGGTCCAAGTCACATGACCAAAATGGCCGCCAAGCCATATATGGTAAAAACCCTTCAAAAATAGTCTTCTCCAGAACCACTGGGCAGATTTCCACGAAACTTGATAAATAGCATCTGGGATGTAGGCCTATCATAAATTGCTAAAATGGTGACCCTGGGTTGACCTTGACCTTCTTTGGGTCCGTCCGTAACCCGTTTGTGAAAATTGGTGATAGTGACTTAACCGCTTGGAATATTTAAACAATTTTGGCATACTGATAGATATCAATGAGATCTAACCAATGAACTTACGAAATATTACATTCCATTTAGTATAGCCTCGCCGAGGCGAAAAATGTGAAAATTTTCGAACATTTTTGAACTGCTTCTCCTCGGAAACCGTTGGGCTGATTGAAGTCAAATTTCATATGGAGCCTCTATGGGATGGGGGAAACCAAAATTTGCTCATGGGGTCAAGGTCACATGACCAAAATGGCCGCCAAGCCAAATATGGTTTGTCTGTCTGTCCGTCCGTAACCTGTTTGTGAAAATTGGTGATAGTGACTTAACCGCTTGGAATATTTAAACAATTTTTGGCATACTGATAGATATCAATGAGATCTAACCAATGAACTTGCGAAATATTACATTCCATTTAGAATAGCTTCGCCGAGGCGAAAAATGTGAAAATTTTCGAACTGCTTCTCCTCGGAAACCGTTGGGCCGATTGAAATCAAATTTCATATGGAGCCTCTATGGGATGGGGGAAACCAAAAATTGCTCGTGGGGTCCAGGACACATGACCAAAATGGCCGCCAAGCCATATATGGTCTGTCTATCTGTCTGTCCGTAACCCGTTTGTGAAAATTGGTGATAGTGACTTAACCGCTTGGAATATTTAAACAATTTTTGGCATACTGATAAATATCAATGAGATCTTATCAATGAACTTGCGAAATATTACATTCCATTTAGTACAGCCTCGCCGAGGCGAAAAATGTGAAAATTTTCGAACTGCTTCTCCTCGGAAATCGTTGGGCCGATTGAAGTCAAATTTCATATGGAGCCTCTACGGGATGGGGGAAACCAAAATTTCCTCATGGGGTCCAGGTCACATGACCAAAATGGCCGCCAAGCAATATTTGGTAAAAACCCTTCAAAAATAGTCTTCTCCAGAACCACTGTGCAGATTTCCACGAAATTTGATAAATAGCATCTGGAACGTAGGCCCATCATAAATTGCTAAAATGGTGACCCTGGGTTGACCTTGACCTTCTTTGTGCCTAGGTCAAACTTTGACACATATGCTTTTGTGTTGGATTTTATTCTGCAAACGATTCAGAATACAGTACTAAAGTATAAGATATATTTTTGCTCCTTACGATAAGGCGCATTTATTGGGGGAACTGTTTTATGTCCAGGTCACATGACCAAAATGGCCGCCATACCCATATACGGTAACACTCATAAAGCTAAAAGCATCCGGCGGGTCGTGCACTTCAGCTGAAGCACTGGTTTTGAATATTTGTTGCTGATATTTAGCCTTTTCTACAAAATATATAGGGCCATGAATTGCGCTCAGTGTACATCCAGATCCATCTGATCTAGATCTACACTGTCTTTCAGTTTGCGAATTTTAGATGAATACAATAAACATGCATCAAGTATTTTTAGGGTCTGATAGTCAGAAATAAATAAATAAATAAATAAATAAATAAATTATACAGTATACTTGTTTCTGTCCATCTTTAAATATGAACTGAAATAACAATCAAATAGGAATTTCTAAATGTGTGAAAATTGATAACAATGGAAACATACTGAGCAATTCCTACAAAAATACGAGCAGTGCAGACTTTGTATGCAGTGCACACCCAGATCTACACTGTTTACCACTAATATATACATATAGTATACATGTATCAAGTAATTTGAGTGGCTGATAATCAGAAATGTAACTATTAAATAATTAAATAAAGTAAACAATCCGTCCTTAATACGAGCTAGAATGACAATCAAATGTGTGAAAATTGATAACAATGAGCTGTTCATCATCAAGGATCTCTTTATTGGGGAAAAGGGATTAGCAACGCCTGGTTGTTTATTGAGCTTCACACTTTACTGATTTAAGTCAATAATTAATTGTTCTTGTAAAACGTTTTGCTAAATAGTGTACAAACCTGAATTTCATTAATCCTTACCCCGTCCTTAACTTTGCAAACAGTGTAGATCCTGATCAGATTGCTTCTGCCCTCTGAACCGGATCTGCACCGTTTTTCAGGCACTTTTTGAATTGCATGCATACATTTTATTAATTGGTTTACTTACGAGGATAGTTTTAGTTCAGCGAACCTGAAGACTGTTAATTACCTAATAAATAAATAAATAAATTGTTTGGTTTTATTGGAGTATAACGGCCCAGTCAACACTATTTTAGTTCATTTTCGAGCCGGTCAGTTTACCTATCCACACTTATCCTCCTTAACTCATCGGGCATCCAACCCGATCTCCTATTTAAGTGGAAGCCCCGTGAAAAGCAAAGTGGGGCCGAAGTGTCTAGGTATATGGGGCCGACGTGTCTAGGGGCCGAGGTGTCCAGGGGCCGACCCGTCTAGGGTTTCAAATTTATGTGGGGCCGAGGTGGTTTTGGGGCCGAGGTGTCTAGGGGCCGAAGTGTCTAGGGGCCGAGGTGGTTTTGGGGCCGAAGTGTCCTGTTACCGTATTCATGATGACGGCCCATTGTCTCTCAGCGTAGGCTGGATAAAGAGTCCTAAAAAGGGACTTATAATGTTTTGTTTAATCCCAAAGCAAACATGGTAGACCCTGATCAGACGCCGTTGTTCTGCTGCGTCTGATCTGGGTTATCACTGTTTGCCAAAACCAACATATGATTCCAGTCTGGATCCTCTTACGCAACGTCCTGGCCCCACATAGGTAAGGGAAGCGTGGACGGTCCCCACCCATCGGGGCTTGAAGAAATGGGCTGCATGATGCTTCCACGCAGAGCTAAATCCGACCGCACACGAGTACTGGTAAACCGCTTAGAGGAGCTACGAAGCCTGCCCAGGCAAAGCGGTGCGAGTCGGACCATCCATGCTTATAAACCCCTTTTGGTTTCATTGGGTGACAGGGCTTGAGGTGTCATTTATCTCAATGGCGGGTAAAAATCCCACAAAATTGGGAGCAACGTCTCCAAAATGACCTATATAGTGTCGATGGGGACGTGAAAAAGCAAATCAAACAAAACAAACAAACAAGGGAAGCGTGGCTGTTTTCTAATGACAAATAATCGTTACCTGATTTTTTTACAAATCAGTCATAGTCACGTGAACATCAACAACGAAAAGCTTCTACGCTTAGTAACTTTGGGTCGACTGACAAACAGTCGACCTACAAAAGGTCATTGCAACGATACATGTGCTGGTGATAACTGTCTCTCCTTGAGTACTGATAACCGCATAGTTCTAAGCCTGCCCAGTTAAAGTGGTGAGAGTCGGACCATTCTTTAACCCTTTTTGTACCAAATGGATTCTTCCACCTTATAAATAGCAGGAGTCCATTTCCGTATGGAGGGGTGTCAGGTTGCGATTTCTTCATTTGGACAATGGCTGGACCTTTTGCAAACAGTGTAGGCCCTGATCAGACGCCGCAGAACTGTTTGCCAAGGTACCCCGTTTGGGGTTTCCGGTACTAAATGGGTTAAACCTTAGTGGTTTCTTTGGTTGGTAGAGCTTGAGATGTTACTGCATCTCAATGTCGGGTTAAAGTCCCACGAAACCGGAAGCAACGTCTCCAAAATGGCATAGGTAGTGTAGCTGGTTGAGGGGGGGGGGGCGTAAAACCACAACGCAAGCAAAACAACAGAAGTATTGTAGCATCCCAACAGTGAACACTATGGTTTTGATCAGACTGCGGGAATGCGCAGGCTGCCCTGTACCTTAGTTATTCATGAATGGTTAAACTAGGTTGTCTTTTGACCTGATTTAGGCCCGTACGCAGATTTTGAAAAAAAGGGGTTGGGGAGAATTTCCGGTATTTTGCAGAGGGGGTGCGAATCTTAAGAAAATCTTGTAAAACTGCAATTTGAGATAATTTTCCAAAAATGGGGATGCATTTGCACCGCTCGTATCACCCCCGCCTCGTCGATGCAGTTCTAATGAAAATCCACAACAAAAATAGGTGTTCTTATGGAGAATTGACAAAAACTATCTTTCAATTATCACAAAATACACTGTACCAACCACATCTGTTTCTATGAGATTTACTTACGTATATGTATGTTGTCGGTACGACCTCAGTTAATAATGGGCTTAGTTTTGAAAAAAAAAAATGTGTGTATATATTTTTTTTTATAAACTAGATCAGTTACTTTGGGGAGTCGCCTTGTCAGTGTGACCATTGGTCATAATAACTTATAGAAACAACGTCAGTTTTGTACGGAAACCGGGAAGGGACATGCATTTTTTTAATATGTTGTGCGAACAAGATATTAAGTTGTGCGAACAAGATATTATCTTATGTGCACATAATAATATGTTGTACATACAAGATATTATCTTGTGCGGACAACATAGTATTTCTTGTGCGCACAGGATAATATCTTGTGCGCACAAGATATTATGTTGTCCGCACAAGATCTATGTTGTACAAACAAGATTATATCTTGTGCGCACAAAATATTAAGTTGTGCGAACAAGATATTATCTTGTGCGCACAAAATAATAACTTGTGCGCACAAGATATTATGTTTTTGCATAAGATAATATCTTAAGCGCACAAGATATTATCTTGTTCGCACAACATATCAAAATAAATTGCTTGTCCCTGCCTGGGTTGCGTAGTTTTGTCTTTATAACTTGACAAATGATATACAATTCAAAGATCTACTACGAAAGTAAAATGGTCATTTTTGTAAAAACGTCTGAAAGATTACATTCAGGACTTCCGTACATAATCTTGAAAAGGGTTAGCTCCTATGTGCTATTAACGCCAGGTTTCCTTTCAAACTAGTATCAGTAATAATAATAAAAAAAAAACAGGTATCCAAGCGAGCCAACGCCCCCAGATAAAAGTACGATACCACACCCGTGCGACATAGTGCATTTTTTCATATCTCCAAATTGGCTACTTTTGAGATGACAATTCGTGATATTTTTCTTATTTATACTGCAAACATAGGTTGTTTGTGCTCGTTAGAACCGCCTCATCGAGGCGGTTCTTACGAGTGCCCACACCCTACGTCGTGGAGCAAAAATAAGAAAAATAATGTATAACCCCGTAATACCCAGTTTTCCCTATATAAAGCGGGATTGAGCGGGTTGTTCATTTCATGGACTTGTTCACGTGATGATCAAGGATCCACATTTGACGCAATCTTGATCTTCATTTCTGGCCCTGAGGGAAAATGAGGTTTTGTTTGGTTTGTGCTAAGGTTTAAGTCCCCGTCAACGCCTTTGAAGTCATTTTGGAGACGGTGCATCCAGTTTTGTGGGACATGTTCCCAACATTGTGATGAAATGACTTCTCAGCCAATCCACCCACAGAAACCGCTAGGGCTTATATCCAGGGACGGTCCGACTCACACCACTTTGCCTGAGCAGGCCTTGACCTTCTGATCAGCACCATATTCGGTCGGTTTCAGCTGTCTGCGGAAGCACCATGCAGCCCGATTTCTCCATGCCCCGATATGCTGGGGTGTTGGAAAATTAGGTCCACAAGGGTATATGTAGCAAGTCCGCAAAACGAACACTCTCTAAGCCCGGGTTTATAAAGAGAATAACTAAAAAAATGTTTGGAAAATAACTAGGAAAAATGACACAGATTTTCATCGGAAAGTAGCCAGTTTGGAGATATGAAAGAATGCATTATGTAACATGAATGTTTTATCGTAATGTACACTTGTGCGTACCAAAGATTATGAATGCCCGTAAGAGCTTCTAACGAGTACTCATTATCCACTGTCCGCCCCCGCCCATAGGGGCTTGAAGAAATATATGGGCTGCTCGATGCTTCCACGCAGAGCTGAATCCGGCCCGCACACTAGTACTGGTAAACCGCTTAGAGGATCTAAGCCTGTCGAGGAACCGCGGTGTGAGGCGGACCGTCCATGCTAATAAACCCTATTGGTTTCATTGGGCGACAGGGCTTGTGATGTCATTTCATCTCAATGTCGGGTAAAAGTCCCACACAATTGGAACCAACGTCTCCAAAATGAACTTTACAGGGTTGACGGGGACGTTAAACCTCAAATCAAACAAAAACTCATTATCCACGTTTCAGGCATTTTCTGGTCCTGGATCATTGAGTGCATTAGAATCATTTTGAAAATAGAGTTTTGCTTAAGCCGGTGCTGGAGGGCGTGGCCGGTGTTGCACATTTCAGTGCTGGTCATGAACACATGACGAAAACACGGCCCCCCTTGAACCCCACTTTTATTTAGTAAAACTAGGGTCTGCAGGGGTATGCATTATTTTTCTTATTTCTGCTCAAAAACGCAGATTGTGGGTACTCGTTGGAACCGCCTCAAGGCGGTTCTAACGAGTATCCACAATCTACGGTTTGACAAGAAAAATATCGAAATTTTTCATCTGAAAATTTTCGTTTTTCGGTGGTAAAATTTACAATGTATTTGTATAGGCGTGTTTTCGTAATGTTTTGGGATCCATCTTAAGCTTCGCCTGAATTCCGATTGTTTGAACCACCGCCATCAAATCCTTACGAATAAAACATTATTTTGCTTGCCTCCCATAGTTCTTCTTTTTTTGAGTTGACATTTACGAGTTTCGAAAGTGATTGTGTTTTCAAAGTAAACTAAACCCACACGCTATAGAAAATACTCAGTGGAAATACATGTAAGTCATGACAAACTGGAGATGAAAAAAGGTATTATCAGTTACCCCCTGTATATATTGCATTGTAACGCATTGACCTGATAAAGATATGCTATCTCAGGACAAGTGAGCTTTATCACGTCAACGTGACATTGCACTATTTTGAATGAATCGGACTACTCGTAAATGAAATAAATGTTATTGTAACTGGGAAAAATGTCAATATTCCTTGAAAAATTTCATAGGAAAAAAACATGGTCAGCGGATACTAAATATATCGACCACCAGAATGCTTGGACGCACTGAGGACCATCAATAACTGACCGTAAATTGCTAATTTAAGAGTGTACAAGGGGATAAACTGATAAATAGAATATCAGATTCGTGTCATTTGATATCAAGTTTATCAGGCTCGGCTTCGAGAACGCATGTAGAATCGCTCGGCAAGCCTCGCGATTCTACAAGCGTTCTCGAAGCCTTGCCTGATAAACTTGATATCAAAAGACACTCACCTGGTATTCTCTATGTACAATGCTGAATCTTCTGTGTTTCTTATGTATTAAGGATAGACTACACCGTGATATCAATATGTTCTGCATTGTTCATAAACCACTTTTTCTGAAGCCTTTTCATTTTTCACATCTTATGTAAAAAGCCTGATTTTCTGTCTTTTTTCAATAACCCTTAAATCCCGGAGCTTTGGTTTTGTTTCAAATGGGCACTTAGGCCATTTTATGGTTCTGGAACAATTAAGGCGTTACTATACCAGATTTAGTGACACAGAGGTCTTTCTGATATTTAATCTTCATCAGTGTGTCTCAACCCCAAAGTTTTGAAACCGAAACGGATGACGGACAAGACCCGGCAAACAAAGCACACCCCCCCCCCCCCCCCACCGAGCACACACCGACCGACGTAGCTCATGAGACAGGTCAACTGATGGAGGCATCAGGCATGAGACGCCTACAGGCGTTCCTCACCGAGCCAACATCAGCAAACATGGCCCACACTCTACGGAAGTCCCGGGCATCAGGAAGGAGATGTCCAAAGTAGCGAGACTTGCAAAATTTACTATATTACAAAAATTGGCAACCAAATCCGCTAAGATACATGTCCACCTGACAAGTCAGTCTTAGTTTTAAAAATTAGATATAAATACGTCAGAGACTAAAAACAGCTGCAGTTAATGTGCATTAAACTCCCTCACTTTCAATAACTAGATGTGAAGCAATTATGGAGTCATTTAGCATCATGGTCAACCTGTCAGCAGTTGGTGTATGTTTAACCCTTATCTTGCTGAATATTCATCTAAGCCACACCCATTTCTGGATCTACACTGTTTACAAAGATAGGGGTTATCGTGAACAGCAAGATAAGTGTTAAAGAGTAAATTGTGCAAATTTTGGAAAAAAATGTACCTTTTTAATGAATGACAAGAGGACCATGATGGTCCTATTTCGCTCACCTGTGCTAAAACATTTACATTCTGGTCTTTGATATTCGGTATGAAGCTTCACCTTTTAGACCACTACCAAGATTACGCAAATTAAAGTGCTGGGGCCAATAATGGCTCTCCCCGGGGTCCATTTGTTACCCTGTGGATCAGGTGAGCGACCCAGGGCCATCATGACCCTCTTGTCAAATATGTTGAACAAATTTACCACTATGAAAAATGGTGTTTTTTTTTTTGATAAAAAATTCTGATATTTTTCATACTTCTGCCCAAAACATGGATTATGGGAACTCGTTAGAACCGGCTTGCGAATACCAACAATCTACGTTTTTTGAGCAGAAATAACGAAAATAATGTTTTCTCTTGTAAACTCCAGATTTACTATATACAAGTGGGTTTTAAGGGGGGGGGGGGGGGGTCAACATAATGTAGGCGTGTTTTCGCTATGAATATCACAAACTGTCATCAGAAAAGGATACATGAGCCCCGCCAAGCGAATTTGGGTCTTCGAGCATTCCGTCATGACAAACTTTAACTGCGCATGCCCAGCCATTCGGAGGGGCCAGGGATATGACTTTCTGTCTGAAGGTTCCACTTGATTCACTGCTTGTATGAGCGAGCAGCGAAGGTTCTGGCGAGACTGCGCGGATGCGCAGGCTCGCCTGAACCTTCGCTGCTCGCATAGGCGATAAGTACCAAAATCGCTTGGCGGGGCCCAATGTCATGTATGAAGAATGCATTATGTCACACGGATGTATTATCGTAATGTACGGGAGGCAATTCATTAAATATATTGGTCTCCCGTCTCATTAGGGGACTACTCTTAAACCCTCGAGGAAAGAAAAGTTAGCATAAATTTGTTGCTAAACCCAAGAAAAGTGGCTTTAGCATGGATGTTATTAATCAGACCGCGTCTTTGGTTGTCGATCCTTTTACACTGGACAACTTTGCTTCGCTCTTTGGTTGCATGGCGGTGGGTCGGACTCCGGACTCTTTGATGAGGGTCCCACTCTAACTCCTTTGAATTCGGGAAGGTTGCGCCGGATTTTTCTTGGGTTCGAACCACCGTGATCTAACTGGTGGTTTTCTTCAGCTCTGACGTCGGTTTGTTGTTGAGTGCTCAACCCTAATTTATGATAATATTAATCTATACAAAACCAGGTTACCATGTTTTTATCATGACTCACTGTTGAGCTAGGAAGCCTCCATGCGGATCAATCTGTTATTGTTATTTTGTTTGATACTGTTCTGGAACTGAGGGCGAGGGTTGAAATTTCATATACTCCGGGGTTGAAGCCCCCTAGTAGTTTTACTTCTGACCAAGGCGGTCGTTCGTTTGCGGTGTCTAAACTGTTATTTGTCTTTGTGGCGTTGGTTTATGTTTCGTCTGTTTTTGTGTGTGCCCCCGTGTCACTTTCTATAGGTGACTTGAGATGGCTACATTCTTGGATTGTGGCCTTTCCTGAGTGTCCTTTTCTTACTAGTTTTCCTTCAAAAAATGGCGTGTAACCATTTCTCTTAACCTTTATGCTGCTTTATAAATCAATTAAGTCACACCCCTTTTCGACTTTCCACCAATCAGGTTACTTGATACAGTGTAATTGCACGCTGCCAAACATGCAGTGTAGAACCTGAAGGCATCTGGCCCCGAGGTTATACAACTTTTTTTCATGCTCAACTCACTTGAGCATGAAATTTGTCCAGCTCACAAATTTTAAAATGCCAACAATTGTTGGCATTTTAAAATTTGTGAGCAGGACAAATAACATTCTCTGCTCCCTGAGAAAGAAAAATCGCTCAGCTTCTTAGTATTTTAATTTTTATGAGCGCCACAAGTTTCATGCGCAGTTGAGTTGAGCACGAAAACGTTTTAAAACCTCGGGGCCAGGTCTGGACACTGTTTGCAAAGGTAGGAGTTGCAGTGTTCAGCAGGGTAACAGTTTAGTTTATACAAATTTATCTTAGTTCGATTGCAATGGAAGCTTCAACCTTATTTAAGAGCTCTTGAACACTCATTCCGGATGTTTTCACGCGCGCGCGAGAGAGGCAGTGACTATAACACCACTGCTACCCATATACACCTAGGTGGAGTGAGGCTGTGTCATTACGTGTTTGCCCAAGGACAAACCTCGATACCGGGTGCCGGATTCGAACGCACAACCTCTCGATCATAAGTCGAACGCGTTAACCGCTGCGCTATCGAGGCTGACAGTTAAGTACAGCAGTGGAAACAATCGATGAAAGAGGCTAAATTATGTCACCATTTGGTTGCCTTATACAACAAAAATACATTCCCATTTTCTGCCAATCGGCAGTTATAATTTATCTACATGTGTATTAACAACTGATTGTCAAACTATGGACTAGAGCTGTCCTAGTTCAAGTCCGTCATGTACCTGCAACACCTACGTGCGAAAAACAGAATAATTGTGCGAAATATTAAACAGAAAAAGGTTAACCAGGTCATCTGCGCTTTGGGTGTTGTGTATGTCTGACCGGCCCTTGGCTTGTTCGAGATAAGGCGGTTCTAACGAATACCCATAATCAATGTTTTTGAGCAGAAATAAGAAAAGTAATGTATATCCCTGCAAAACCCCAGTTTTACATTCATATAAAAGTAGGGTGTCAGGTAGCCAAACATGTATAGACGTGTTTCCGTGATGTTGAAGTTATTTGAAGATGAAAGTATAAAAGGCACTGCTCTTTTTAAATATGCTTGTCTTTCCTGATCATTTGGAATATGGCGCAAATGCTTTCATTCAGTACCGGTCCAGTTCTGAGCAATTCAGTTTATAGGACGGCAACCATGAAGCCTGTAGCTTCCTTCAAAATCGGCGGCAGTCCGATAGTACAAGTTCATTTAATCTACAAACTATTGACAATCATGCATGGAAATGAATAAATAGACCCCGTCTTGAGAAAAGCTATTGTCGGTTTGTGCGATCAAGTTATATACAAACCGGTCTACTCATTACGAAAATACGCCTATACAAATACATTGACACATTTATCGCCGAAAAAATGAAAATTTTCAGATGAAAAATTGTGATATTTTTCTTATTTCTGCTCAAAATATAGATTGTGGGTACTCGTTGGAACCGCCTAATCGAGGCGGTTCTAACGAGTACCCACATTCTATATCTTAGAGCAGAAATAAGAAAAATAAGGTTTACCCCTACAAACCCCAGTTTTACTATATAAAAGTGGGGTTCGAGGGGGTCAAAATTATATACGCGTGTTTTCGTGATGTGAGCCACAGAAACTAATTGGAGTCTTTGCTATTAAAACTAGAGTATTGTACTCTCAAGATGTAAAATACAACTGGTGCTGATCAGACTGTGTGCATGCGCAGGCCGATCTGCACCTTTGTTGTTCGCCATCGACAAAAACAGGGTTTAACATGTTGCGATTCAAGCGCGCGTGAGTCTTCCGTTTGCAATATGCTTCTTGCATGTCAGAATAATTCAGCTCGTGCATTCATCTGCTGCGTGCAATAAAATCATCTCGTTCTATGCGAGCATTATTGGGACTTGGAAGTTACAACTATTATTTCAACATTTTCAGGAAACTATGCTGTTATCAAAGCTGTTATAGTTTTTCAACGACCATTGAGAGTTCAACGTTCAAGCGTAATAAGACTGTTCCATGTTTTAGGGGAAGCAGGTTTCGGATTTCTTTTTTCATAGGATTTTAAAACTATAATGAAGTTTTTTGATAATGCCATTATGCATATGTCGTGGCCAAGTTGTTAATATGATGCAGTACGATCCTCAGTAGAACTATATCGCCCAATATAAAATTCCAACTGAAGGCGATTTTACCTAAAACGCGGACTAGTCCAAAATTAAAAGTGCAGTCATGTCTATACATGCATATGGACCATATTGTGTGAAAACATATTTAATGTGTGTGTGTGAATTCGGGTTTGACGTCGCTTTCAACAATTTATCAGTCATATCACGACTGTGTCTGGTTGCGACAGGGAGCTCAATGCTCACTTTTATAGTGCTGCCTCACTGAAGTATCAATGTCCCAGACACATTACATGATACCACGCCCAGTCACATTATCCTGACACTGGGTCGACCAGTCCTAGCTCTACCCCGTAAATCTGAGTACCAAGCGAGGAGCAACGAGTACCATTTCTTAACGACTTTGGTATGTCGCGGCCCGGGATCGAACCCGTTACCTCCCGTTCCCCGTGCGGGCACTCTACCAACTGAGCTATCGGGGCCGGTACATATTAAATGATTTACAAAACAGAATAGAAGGCAATGATCAGGAATCGATAAAATTATCTCCCGTCCATGACACCAAACGGGAAAGGAACAAATCACCATAATTAAAACGTCACAGGTGGAAAACCAAATGGACAGTTACTTTCTCACAAAATGGCCACACGGCTATCCAAATTAAAAAGATATTAGCAATACACGCGAGGATTGCGAGAAGTAAGGGCGATGATTGTGGCCACGTGAAATCGATTTAAACCCCTAAGCCCCCCCCCCCCCCCCCCCAGTGGAATTCGTTTCCGCTGACGGTTATGTTATTTTATTTTGGATAGCCTATTGGCCATTTTGTGGGAAAGTAACTGTCCTTTTGCTTTCTGCTGTTGGTGTTTCCATTAGGGTCTGTTGTTTCATGTTGTGTGTCTTTCACTTTGGTGTCTCTGATGGGAACTGTGGTTGATTGTATCGATTCCGGATCATTACCTCAACGTCTATTATGCATGCAAAAACAAACTTTATGTATATAACAATAACAAACCGCAAGAGAACCGCCATTTTCTTACTTGGGGCTTAAGTGAAAAGGGTACACATTCAGGGGAGGCAACTCCTCCAAAAGTATTTTTGTCTCCTATGTCAATAGGGGTCAACTCTTAAAGGAAAGAATTTGCTCCGAAGAAGCAAATTCTTTCCGTTAAGAGTAGACATTTTTTCAATGGGAGGGGGGGGGGGGGGGCTTACAGGAAAGCAAACAGGAAGTCCCGAAAGTTGTCCTTTTTGGAAGATGGCAGAAACATCTGCCAGGTGTTCCCATTCCCCTTAAATGGATATTACATGGCCACAATCCTCGCTCCTGGTTATCTCGTGGATGAGATAACTGAATAATTTGTTTAGGCTGCATGAGGAATTTCTAACTGATCAGTGAAACATCTCCGAGATTAACAACGGTGCCGACTCGACAGAATAACTTAAATGCCGGAGCAAACTAAAATCTAAAACCAACAATTGGAAACCGGTGTTACTGGAACATACATGTAAGTGTTTACCATCACGAAACTGCCGAGCCTTAATAATTTTGACCCCCTTGAACCCCACATTTCTTTTGTAAAACTGGGGTTTACAGGGGTAAACCTTATTTTTCTTATTTCTGCTCTAACATTTTGATTGTGTGTACCCGTTATAACCGATTCGATGAAGCGGTTCTAACGAGTACCAACAATTTATATTTTGTGCTGAAATAAGAAAAATGTCGCATTTTATCATCTAAGAATTTTTGTGTTGTTTTTTTCCGCAGTAAAGTTGGCAATGTATTTGTATAGGCGTCTTTTCGTAATGACTGTGGGAAAAGTATATTGCCTACAGTTGCTTCGTCTAAAATTCTGAGACCCTAGCTAGTCATTGTAGAGAAGACCGGCTGTGACATGCTTTGTCGCAAGCCACGAAGACAGGTTCGCCGTACGGCGTGGTTAAGGCGTTGTAAAAGTTAAAATTCCCGCTATTTAAAACACCTAAAAAGAGTATATCTGCTTTTAAAAGCGTATTGAGAAGGTTTCAGAGCTTCTGTCTGTGGTTTACACACCTAGTGTCTCGATGACGAGACCACATTCGGGACTTTTCAAAAGTGGTCTTAAAGACCACTTTTGAACAGTCCCAAATGTGGTCTTAATATAAGAATTTTACTGTTAATTGCATTCATTTCATAACACTGTTAACTTGGTGCTACAGTATAAGTAATTGAATAAAACGTTATCTGATAATTTTCGGCTCCTCAGACAAATTGTACTTTTCAACGCCTGAGATGATTCGATAAAAAAGACTAAATTTGCTTTTAAAAACTTTTTGAAAAGGTTTCAGATCTTCTGTCTGTGGTTTCCACACCTAGTGTATCCTATAACGAGACCATCTTTGGGATTGTTCAAAAGCGGTCTGGAAGACCGCTTTTGAACAGCCCTATTGGTGGTCTTAATATAGGAATTTTACTGTAAATTGCACCCATTTCATGGATCTGTTAACTTGGTGCTACAGTATATGTAATTGTATAAAACGTTATCTGATAGCAATTTTCAGCTCCTCAGACAAATTGTACTTTTCAACGCCTGCGATGATACGATAGAATGACCATCAGCGCAATTTGCTGATAATTACATTCCTAATTGCATTTAAGGAACTAGGACATCATTGAACATGCCTGAAATTGGACGTTGCAGAATACAGCTGTCTCTTATAGCTAAGATAATTTGTGTGCGATTTTTTTTCTGTTATGAAAAATAAGGATTGGCATGATTGTTTTCAAACTTTTGGAATGGTTGTTCTCAAATAGGTCTTTATAAACCTCGATAGCGTAGTGGTTAAGGTCGTTCGACTTATGATCGAGAGGCTGTGCGTTCGAATCCGGCGACCGGTATAAAGATGTGTCCTTGGGCAAGACACGTAATGACACAATGGTAGCTGTGGTGTAAAAGTCACTGCCATTTCTCGCGCGCGCTTGAAAACACCCAGAATCAGTGTTCGAGAGCGATTCGAATAGCTTGAAGTTTTAATCGCAATCGAAAAAATTCGTACAAACAAAAAGGTCTTTCAATAAGAAACACGCTCTTGGTTTTTTTGTGATAAAATGATATTCTTAAACCTGGATTTTCTTAACCTTCATCATGCCGAACCCGGATGTATATTTATTTTTTGTTTTGTTCTTTCGTTGTTGTTGTTGAAGCGTCTGTGGCTTGTAGTTGTTGTTTCACCTTTTTTAAGAGCATACATCCGGTGTCTCCTTGGCGGAAGCCAGCTGATTCGGATCTATACTGCCTTTATTATATTTTTTTAAATCCATGGAAAAAATCATCACGAAACACGCCTATATAATTTTCATCCAATTAAACCCCACTTTTATTCAGTAAAACGGGTTAACGTGTGTATGCACTATTTTTCTTATTTCTGCTCAAAACCATAGAGTTTGGGTGCTCGTTGGAACCGCCTCGCCGAGGCGGTTCTAACGAGTGCCAACAATATATGTTTTATGCAGAAATATTGAAAATATCAGAACTTTTTATCTATTTTTTTTTCTTTTAAATGTTTGGCGGTAATCTTTTTAATATATTTGATTAGGCGTGTTTTCGTAATGTGAAATCAGGCAGCACGAATGACGGGATATCGGGCAGTAGTGTGCTTCAGGTCAATAACTACGTGAAATTAACACCCACCTAAACCCCGCTTTATATAGAGAAAATCGGGGTTACAGGGGTAAAGGAGCTGTGGGTTAATTGTATCGATTCCTGATCATTGCATTCACTTGTATTTTACTTAGGTAATATTGGTTGGTATCTGATGCTCTGTCTCTGGTTGAACCCATAGAAGTCTAACTTTTGGTTTTCGTTGGCTCCAGCATTTCAGTGGTTTTTTGCTGTCTAGTCCTCACCGTTGTTTCATCCCATTTTTGTATTCTCGGAGATGTTGCATTGATGAATTAGGAAGCCTCCACGCTGACTGAACAAATAAATTGTCTAAATCGCGACGGAATCAAGTGTCTTCGAGTTTGTGTATCGCTTATAATATCTTTTTGTTTTGGATAGCCATCTGGTCATTTTGTGAGAAAGTAACTGTCCTTTTGGCTTTCCGCTATTGAATTTCCTTTTGGTATCTCTGATGGGTGGTGTTCATTGCCTTCACTTCTATTTTGTAGACCTCCCGATCAAATGTTCAACCCGGTTTGGTTAAATACCATAAATTACGGTTCACATGTAAGAACCTGTACAAGGTTCCTAAACACTATACACGAAACAGGTGTTCATACCCATTTCTTTTCTCACATATTCATATAAAACGTTACAGGTTACAACGTACGTGAAAAATAGGCAACAAAATTGTACTTGATTTTTACAAATATTCAAGTTGAGTGTTTTAAGATATATACTCTGCACTAAATCCTACTTCAACCTCTCCGTTGGTGGCAAAGGGAACAGGCTGCCATTATGGCCATCAGATTTCTTACTTACTGTCATGAAGCTGAAAGAATAATGGCCGACATCTTTGTTGTTTGCATTATAATTTTGCTGATAATCCTCGTTTCCTGAAAAAAAAAACAATACGTGTTTTTGTATATATTTTGACGCGGTTTTGTAAAACGTAACCCGTGCATTTGCGTTTCCGAACCGTAAACCCGTAAACCGCTGATATTAAGCAAATAAATGATGTCGAACAATTTCCATCTATCTCACTTTAAAGCAAAGCAAGAAGTCGTTCTTTCTTTAAGGAGAATCTGAACATCTTCAGAGGAGGCAACCCCTTCAATAGTATTTCTCTCCCATGTCAATAGGGGTCAACTCTTAAAGAAAAGAATTTGCTCCTGACGAGCAAATTCTTTCCTTGAAGAGTTGACCCCTTTTTCAGTGGATCAGACTTTATAGAAAAGCAAACAGGAAGTCCCGAAAGTTGTCTCCCTTTGAAAAATGGCGGAAAATCTGCCGGGTGTTCCCATTCCCCTTAAGCGGGACACTATTTATCGTTACAGAATAAGTAGGTATCATCCCACATTGAAACGCTTTAGAATTTGCTATTGTAATGGTTTTAAGACGGCCGTTTCACTCATTGGAGAGTAGAATCGGCCTTTTCGAAGAAATAGTAGCAACGGATACAACTATAATCTGAGAGTGCTGCCTTTAGTCAAAGATGAAAGATAGACAAATTTGTGCCATCGTTCGAACAAGTACCCATAATATATGTTGTTATTGCTGTTCTTGTTGTTGTTTTACGACCCTTTTAAGATTATTTCGAGCCGATCGTTAATCAGAGGTGGGCAAAACCCGGACTACTCGGCGAAACCCACCTGGCATTCAGTTGCAGAACTTGGAGTCTCGCATATAAAATAAATGTTTTAAGTGAAATATTTCGGAATTGTCAGAGAAACGACTTAAATGCAATACAGGAAAAAGGTGACCCAGTGAAACAACCAAAAAGAAAATTAGTTTGTAACATAATACCGACTCTAATTCCGTCTAGACAATAATTCTGTCCTTCACACAACTGGCAGCCAGACAAACATTGCATAAAAACAAAAGTGTTTAAAAAGCTGGTCAATTCCATTACGACAACACATCCGTATGACAAAGTGCATTCTTTCATATCCCAAAATCTGAAACAAAGGTTGTTTATGCTCGTTGGAACAGCCTTAATTCTAAAGAATACCCACAGCTTCAATGAGGCGGTTCTTATCCCTGCAGTCTGGGACCAGTCTAATGCAAACGCTTTACCTGTTTATATGGCATTGTTTCAAACTGCGAAAGATCAGACACAGTATACCGTATAGGGGATCTGTACGCATTCTTAAAGCATATGGTACAGCTCATTTTGGGTTGGGAAAGGAACATAGTTTTTTAAAACAAAGTGTCTATGCGACATGTAAAGATTGGGAACGGCCTGTGCATACTCCTTGTCCGAAAAATATCTTTATTTTATCATATGACGTCGCTCCTGAGAATGCAATAACCAACCTCGTGTAATAAAATCGATAATCCACTAGTGAAAATTAGTTAGATACGCCCCGTAACGTTACATGTACGACGTCCTTGACGACGTCGTGTTTACTAATGGCAGAATACTGAGATTTTTGCAAAACAATCGTGAGTAAAATTAGTTTTAAATGTTATATGATAAATAAAATCTTGCATTCGTGCTCATGTAATATTGAATTTATTAAACCCGTTGAGGAAAATGGATAAAATGCTAGGCAAAGCCTCGCATTCTATCCATTTTCCTCAACTCGTTTAATAAATTCAATAATTCTCATATATTATTACATTTATTCTACGAGTTGATGAAAAGGGATAAAATGCTCGGCAAAGCCTCGCATCTTATATCTTTTCCTCAACTCGTTCAATAAATTCAATAATAGATGAATACTCATGTAAGATCCTCTATGCCTTCAACAATAAGGGTCCAGCCATGAAATGTTTAATGCCAAAAGGCAGACAAGTCACAGCAAAATTCTATAAAAATGTTGTACTAAGAAAATCGAAGAATAACTACGAAATCCGCCTCCCAAAAAGGGAATAAGCAACTCAGAAACTTACATGACAATGCAACCGCTCACAAGGTACTCCTTGTGACCGAGGTTTTGGAGTCAGAAAAGGTCACTATCCTACTACATCCTCCATTTTCGACAGACTTGCCACCCCCACCCCACTGCGAATATTCTCAAATATCATGTATCTGGGAAAATATACAATTCATAAAAAGCCCGTGGATCCACGGTTTATCAGTATCATAAGGATCAAAACAAGTGGATAGACTGGCTAAAAGGTCTATTCAGGAAGACTGAATAAAGGGCAAACTAAGCCAAAAAGATTTGAAATTTGCAGTAAAGGAGAAACACTTAAAATGACATTATTTTTTGGAACAGACTTCGTATTATGTTATGTAACTTGTGCTACCGGGCAGTAGGATCCGTGTCCTTTGGACTCATTACCATTTTTTGTTGTTGTTGCTCTTATATACTCCAAATAAAGGTTGTGGAAGCTCGTTAGAGCCGCCACATGTATGTGATATTAGTCCGACATTTAAACTGTCTCAATATAACTGTCCGATCTCGGTTAGAAAAAGTATTTGTGCTCCTAAGCCTTTTCCTTGATTCCGGAAAGGTTTCATCACTGAATAGAATCTAAAAATGGTCAAAGTACCCAAGTGCCTTGTCTGAATCGCTGAATGGAATCAAAGAAATGGTTTAGGGATGCCTATGCCTTTGGCCGAATCACTGGACAGAATCGAAGTTTAATGTGTACAAGTGCTTTGGCTGAATCGCAGAATAGGATAAATGTCTGATTTACATGTACAAAATGCCTGAACTAAGTCACAGAAGAGAACAAAAGAAATTATTTAGACGAACATATTATGTCTGGGCTTAATCGCTGAACAGACTCTACGAAATGATTTAGCTGCACATTAGTCTTGGCTGAATCGCTGGACAGAATCTAAGAAATCATTTAGGTACACAAATGCTTCGGCTGAATTAAGCACACAATTTGGTGACATTAATCATTACTTTGATTCCGTTCAACTATTCGGCCAAAGCATTTATGAATCTAAATGACTTCTGAGATGCAGTCAAGGCTGAGTCGCGGAATGAAATCAGTGAAATGATTCAGATGAACACAATGAATGCCTTGGTTGAGTTACTTACTGAACAGAAACAAACGATATGTGTACACGATCGCCTAGGCTGAAAATCATTTAGCTGCTCGAATGATTTTTATTTGCCTTCACTGCAGCTGGTGTTGTGCCGTGTGGCGGCCGTAAAACGTCTCCCCGTACATCAACCATAGTGCAGTTTATATTTTACTTTTGGTCCTTTGAGATCAGCGTGAATATTCTGAGAAATCAGAAATAAATTATTGGTTTAGACTCATATTCTAGACAGGTTTTTAATTATTTAGACCCCATTTTGATCTATGTCAGTCTTTGAATCGACTGCCTATTCGAAATTCGCAAAATTGCAGTATGTTTCCTCTGGCTTTCTTTGCCGGATCATTACAGGGTCACTGATGAGGCTTTATTAGCCGAAACTACGTAGTATGACCCATCTTCTTTCTTATGAATGTTTTGATTGCTCTTAAAGGAACTCATTTTTGATTTTATTTGCCTTCACTGCAGCTGGTGTTGTGCCGTGTGGCGGCCGTAAAACGTCTCCCCGTACATCAACCATAGTGCAGTTTATATTTTACTTTTGGTCCTTTGAGATCAGCGTGAATATTCTGAGAAATCAGAAATAAATTATTGGTTTAGACTCATATTCTAGACAGGTTTTTAATTATTTAGACCCCATTTTGATTTATGTCAGTCTTTGAATCGACTGCCTATTCGAAATTCGCAAAATTGCAGTATGTTTCCTCTGGCTTTCTTTGCCGGATCATTACAGGGTCACTGATGAAGCTTTATTAGCCGAAACTACGTAGTATGACCCATCTTCTTTCTTATGAATGTTTTGATTGCTCTTAAAGGAACTCATTTTTGATTTTTATTTGCCTTCACTGCAGCTGGTGTTGTGCCGTGTGGCGGCCGTAAAACGTCTCCCCGTACATCAACCATAGTGCAGTTTATATTTTATTTTTGGTCCTTTGAGATCAGCGTGAATATTCTGAGAAATCAGAAATAAATTATTGGTTTAGACTCATATTCTAGACAGGTTTTTAATTATTTAGACCCCATTTTGATTTATGTCAGTCTTTGAATCGACTGCCTATTCGAAATTCGCAAAATTGCAGTATGTTTCCTCTGGCTTTCTTTGCCGGATCATTACAGGGTCACTGATGAGGCTTTATTAGCCGAAACTACGTAGAATGACCCATCTTCTTTCTTATGAATGTTTTGATTGCTCTTAAAGGAACTCATTTTTGATTTTTATTGGTTGTATTCTGAATGGAGAATAACATATATTTTTACTGCACAAAAGCTTTGGCTGGGTCGGTAATCGGATTCAAAGAAATTATTTCGGTGCACATACGTCTCGGCTGAAGCGCTGAATGAAATCAATGCACAATTGCCATCAAGCTGGTTAAAATGCTGAACGGATGATTACGGTGCACCGATGCATTGGCTGGATTTCTGAACGGAATCAAACAAATAATTTAGGTGTTGATGTCAGCCGAGTCCGCTATTTTTTTTTTTTTTTTTTTTTTTTTTTCGTTTACAATATGGTGAAATTGTTTTTTGTTTCTCTTGGTGTCTTCGATAGGAGGTTTGAGATAATTGTATCGGGATTCTGCTTATTGCCTATTTTGTTTGCGACCTTGTCAGGTTTTGGGTCGACTGGTTTACTCAAAGTTATAAAGCAAAGAAATGAAATCGTGCTGTTGTCCACGTGACCACATTTCGGAAAACCAAGATTACGGTTATTAATAGTCCTGTACTTTTTTTTATCGCTGTTAGGTCAGTTGGGTTTATCAAAAGCGCTAAACGAAATCCAATAATGCGTTTTTACACGGCAGTCAGCATCGATTATATGACAGGCGAAACCAGATTTCACGAATTTGAGGTTTAAAAGTCAGTCATGGTCACCACTAAACCAGTTTTGCAAAAAGTGTAGAATGTTCAGACGCCTCGTTCTGCGATGTCCGCTCTGGATCTACACTGTTTGCCAGTATCCCGTTCCGTGGGTCTTCGGTACATTTTACGTTGCTTACAAAATTATTTCACACGTCAAAGTGGAAAAAAACACTAGTCAACCACTTAAGGAGATGAATGCCCCCGCCAAACGCCTCTTGCTTGACCTATGGGGTAGACAGGCACACTTGTTTACTAAACTAGATACTGCAACATTCTCCAAGAAACATATGATTATGATTAAACGTTTAAGTCGCTCAAGGGGACATGATTCTGGAAAAAGCGGCTTGATCAGAATCTTGTTTCCTTTATGCACCTGTTCAATGCATGTCTTAACTGTGTTGCAATTGTCAAAGTCCTGCACCAAACACTAACAGTTATGGAGACACGAACAATACTATTTAACCTTCTATGGAGCTCATATAGCCAAAATGGTTTAAAATAAAAGTAGAGGCAATGAGTCGTTCATCGGGACATATTTCTATAATGAGGGACTGGATCAGAATCTTGTCCCTTTAGGCACATATTCAGTGCATGTCTGAACGGCTGTCCTGCATCAAATACTGTAGGAGTTGCGGAGACACGAACAGTACTATTTTACCTCATATACTAGAAAATGTTTGAGACGATCATTGGGACATTATTCAGCAATAAGGACTCATATCAGAATTCTGTTTCTCTAGGAGGAATTGCAGAGACCCGAGCAGTACTATTTAACCCCATATGCTACACAAATGGCCAAATGTTTAATTAAGTCGTGAAATTCACGTCTGAGTTGTGGTGGAAGTAACGATGTCCTGCATCAAATACTGTAGGAGGAGTTGCAGAGACACGAACAGTACTATTTGACCTCATATGCTGCACATATGGACACATGTTTAATTAAGGCGTCCAATGGGACATAATTCTGCAATAAGGGGCTTGATAAGAATACTGTTTCCGTTATGCACATTTTCAACTGTGTTGCAAGTTTCAATGTCCTATACCAAATACTGTAGGAGAATTTGCAGAGACAAGAACAGTACTACAATGTTTACGTACAGACTTACGTACAAACGGACAACTGTGTGCCCTCCTCACTTCTTGACTGGGGTATAAAAATAATGCACACGGAGAAGAAACACCATCTGACCTTCAATTGCATAACTTGGCGTGCTCATACGTGGCCACACTGGTGAGAGACATAGTGATGAAGAGTCAGCGCTCTTACCCACTAGGCCACACAGGGCTAATTCAGCTATTGGATTCACATCTACCGAAATGACCCTAAGTGTTTTGATATGCAAAGACAGTGGACAATAAAGCAGACGAGAATTGTTGTGATTGGCATCTTAAGCGTATATCGTTTGTAAACTAAATCAACCAAAGCCAGACCTCATCGGGCGCTTAACGGAATCTGTTGAACATTCTGAGCTATATATACTCGTAGACAGTTTGATTCTGGTCAGCACAACAAACCTTAGGACATTCATTTAAAAAGGCAGTTCAGTAACACGAAAAAGAAACTTTCTAGCAAAGTTTGCTTTGCATTTTCGCTTTGCCAATATCAATGCAATATTGTAAATGCAGTAAGATGACTGTTGTATTGCTCCTATTTAGTACGACTGCATGTGTACAGAAGGACACACGATGAAGCTGAATAGATTTTGGGCTAGGTCAACAAAGTAAATAAAGGAATGCATGTAAAATAAACGATAAATATACGGGAGAACCTCCAGAATGCTATCAATGCAACGACTCCTGACTGGTGAATTAGCAAACCGTGATTGGATACATATACAGACGCCACACAAGGCAACATAACGCGGTGTCTGATCAGGCCTACACTTGAAATACTCGAATTTAAGGGTTGAACGAAAAGTCTAGGTTCAGGTCTATTTTCTCAGCCTACACTCACAGTCGACCCACCAGTACTTTCAGTGCTTTGATTTAAAGATCAAGCAGATTGTATAAAGCCTTCATTACGATAACACACCCGTGCGACATAATTCATTTTTTACATCTCCAAAATACCTACTTTTCTGATGAAAATCCTTGATATTTTTCTTATAAATGCTCATAACATAGGTTATGTGTGCTCGTTGAGGCGGTTCAAACGAGTACCCACAACCTATGTCTTGGAGCAGAAATAAGAAAAATAATGAATACCCCCGTAAACCCCAATTTTCTCTATAAAAATTGGGGTTTAGGGGGGTCTTCATTTCATGGACTTGTTAACGTGATGTTAACAAATTATCAAGTTATGTATTCTGACAAATTAACAAGATGGTACACAAGGCATTGTGACATTCATTTATAACCCCTGTGTTTCTGGAGAGAGATATTTCATTATAGAAATTAGGCAGGTCCGTACTAGTGTCCGTAAATAGGGCGTGTGGCGAATGATCATCAACAAGATGGCAATCATTGCAGATTCTGATGCGATGCCTCATTATGAACCATCTCATCAGGATCTAAGTTACATAGGCATAGTCACATGGCTTAAGGTTTGAAACAGTTATTTCTTTGGCGTCGTGTAATTACTCAAACTATATGCTCATCTGACAGAAACCGTTAGGGTAGATTATAGCCCAGTGCGTTACGTAGCGCTGAAATTCAGGGATTGCCTGTTCCTTTTTGCTTCGCACTGCCCGTTTGACGGAATCAGCGCCGGTAACGACAAAAAAGACAACGGTGTCTAGTTTAAGCTGCTTAAGCTATTAAGCCTTTTTGTACAAAATGGAATCTTCCTTATTATACATGTATATAGCAGCAGTCCATTCCAAAATTTACGGGTGTCAGGCTGTGTTTTCTTCATAATTGATCTGGACAATGCCTGAACTTTTAGCAAACAGTGGAGGTCCTGATCAGACCCCGTGTTCTGCGGCGTCTGATCTGGGCCTACACTGGTTGCCCGGGACCTGTTTTAGGGTTTCTGGTACTAAATGGGTTAAAGGGCTTAGAAGGATAAATACTGAAGTCAAGGTCTATGGCTTAGGAGTTTAGATTTATCACATTATGGACAAGGTACGAACAAATAACCAGTCTGACCAATTCTTGTGTATCTTCGGAGCACCATTTTCTCTCGAAACAGCTACAGAGCTAATATAATTAGCTAGAACCTTAATTGATAGTCAGATCGGCGGACTTACCGTAATTTGTAAGTCTAACCCATTTTGGCCAAGAGGTCCATAAACGGACATTGCAAATGATGAAGTACATAAGGTGCCGCGTTACGGAGTCTGTCCAGCGTCGCTGCTGTTTTCATTAACCCATTTGGTACCAGAAACCCCTAAACGGGTACCCTGGCAAACAGTGCAGGTCCAGATCAGACGCCGCAGAACGCGGCGTCTGATCAGGGCCTACACTGTTTGCAAAAAGTTCAGCCATTTTACAAATGGATTTTGAAGAAAACACAATCCGATATCCCTATATTTTGAAATGGACTTCTGCTATATATAAGGAGGAAGATTCCATTTGGTACAGAAAGGATTAAGAACAAGACAACATGAATATCCACGGTAAGGATTATCAGGAGCATATAATTTCAGTGAGTGAAATTATATGCTCCTGGGATTATAAAGATGCAGCAAACAAAGCAGCCTCAAACTGGAAGGAAATTGTTCTAAATAAGATTAGAATAATGCATGAGGCATTGATGCGCTAAGTACAACATTCGTATTTGCTGTTATTGTCCATTAATCAGATTGTCACAGAACCGTTCTTTGAATTAAGGTAAAGAAAAACGACAAGATTTTGTCCTTTTATGTGAATGCTTCAGCAAGGATGCATAAAGATCATCAACGTATGATAATAGAATCTATGATGATGTTGAGAAACTAAGAAATTACAGGGAAGTTTTCAGTTTCTTTAAGGCTCATACGAGACCAAAATTCTTAGATAAGCTGAAAACGAATCTGACTTATCAGTACGAATACACGCCTATTCAAATACAGTAAAATTCCTATATTAAGACCACCTTTGGGACTGTTCAAAAGTGGTCTTTAAGACCACTTTTGAACAGTCCCGAAGGTTGTCTCTGACCAGAGGACACTGTATGCAGAAAACACAAAGAAAGAATAACTGCAGCCTACTGAACAATCTTTTTAAAGCAGAATTAGTCTTAATTTTAGGTGGGATTAATAGCGCAATTTCAGTGTATATACAGAATTTTGCCACCAAAAGAAAAAAAATGAAAAATTTCCTAAAAAAAATATCAGATATTTTTCATATTTCTGCATTAAACATAGGTTGTGGGTATTCGGTAAAACCGCCTAGACGAGGCGGTTCTCACGAGTACCCACAAACTATGTTTTATGAACAGAAATAAAACTATAACGTTTACCCATATTAACTCCAGTTTTAAAATATAAAAGTGGGGTTTGAGGGGGGTCAAAATTATAAAGGCGTGTTTTCCTGATTTCATTTTCGAGCTGTAATGTTTCTCATTTCCCTTATTCAAGGAATGTACTGTGCATCACGAGATCACGCCTATATCATTTTGACCCCCTAGAACCCCACTTTTATATAGTAAAACTGGGGTTATCAGGGGTAAACCTTATTTTTCTTATTTCTGCTCTACAATAAAGATTGTGGGTACACGTTAGAACCGCTTTTTCTTATTTCTGCTCTAAAATATAGATTGTGGGTACTCGTTAGAACCGCCTCGATGAGGCGGTTCTAACGTGTACCCACAATCTATATTTTGAGCAGAAATAAGAAAGATATCACAATTTTTCATCATAAAATCTTCATTTTTTCTGCGAAAACAAATGTACTATGTGTTTGTTTAGCCCTGCTTTCGTAATGGAATCTTTAACGTCTTATAAAGAAGTCATTGCCTCCAGACTGACCTAGAATACATAAAAAACAATATGCTAATCGTTCCATTACATCATTACATGAACATAAATGCAACTGAGCGAAGGCGTTAAAGGAGCAGTCTCTATAAGGCTGTTTTCATGGCCACAGCCGATTTCCTTTAAACTTTGTGGCCTCAAATTGGTACATATTGACTGTCTAATGGTGAATTTTTAGACTCTTTGGTCCACTGGTTTTTGCTGTATACACTATTAAAGTGGGTGGGGTAATGTCACTCCATCAAGGGTATACCAACAAAAATGCTATTATTTTTGTAAAAAGTGCATGACTGGAGGCGATGTTTGCCGTATGCTTACTACCCTTTTAGGCATAGCAGCCGGTGATAACAGTCTTATAAATATCAAACAAGAGAAGAGTTTATACGCGCTTGTAAGTTGTACCCAAATATTAGTAATTTTTATTCCCCAACTTTACGAAAAACCACAACACCTTTACAGTTTTCAACTTATTTCAAAGATCTTTCATAAATATAATGTTGATGTAATAGTCATTCTAGGTATATGTCAGAATTATTGTTAGTTCATAAAACTTAAAGAGTTACCTGCCCCTGAAATTGGATTTTACCCATTTTTTTTAATCAGAGTGCATTTATCCGTTTGTAGTACTCACAACTTCATTTAGAAGTGAATAAACCGATTCCATGCAAATATAATTATGCCTCCGCCTATTTGAAGAACAGCGGAAGGGCATTAAGTTTTACCCCTGTCCGTCCGTTCGTCCGTTCGTTCGTCCGTCCCGACATCGTGTCCGGGCCATAACTCCTAAACTGTATGGAATATATTCATGAAACTTCACAGGTGCATTCATCACACTGAGACGATGTGTCATGAACAAGGAAGACAACTCCTGCTTGTTTAGTTTTTGAATTATCTGCCCTTGACTTACATCCATATATAGTCAAATGGTATGTCGTTTCCGGGCCATAAGTCCTAAACCGTATGGAATATATTCATGAAACTTCACAGGTGCATTCATCACACTTAGACGATGTGTCATGAACAAGGAAGACAACTCTTGCATTTTTGGTTTTTGAATTATCTGCCCTTGACTTAGTACCATATAGTAAACCGTGTCCGGGCCATAACTCCTAAACCATATAGAATATATTCATGAAACTTCACAGGTGCATTCATCACACTGAGACGATGTGTCATGGACAAGGAAGACAACTCTTGCATTTTTGGATTATCTGCCCTTGATGCATATATTTTATGATTGATTTGAAGTACATTTGTAATATTTTTATAAATGGCATTTGGCGGGGGCATCCGTGTCCTATGGACACTTTTTCTAGTTAAATAGATGTGGACAAAGAAGTCATTTGATTTAATAGTGCATGCTAGAAAGCACATGAGCACAACATCGCACGGTACGAGCACCACTTCTTCACCAACAGTACCATCCAGTGATTGGGTCTAAACACATTGCAAAACGAGCAAACAATTTTTACATAGTCGCCAACATATGGTATTTTACTATTGGATATTTTGTTGCTAAGGCCTTCCACTTTGTAATTCTCCCATTACCTGATTCGACAACCTATCTCACTCTGTACGTAGCCTTGAATCATTCGCCTCTTCAGTCGTATATTGCTTCTGAGATTTGGTTAGGAAGTGATTTCATAACCCTTTAGTATTTCTCTAACATCCCTGAAGCCGCAGTCTACAACGAGTACATCATCTTTTTCAAACCAGTCAGTATTATTTTCTGCATTATTCTTTAACATGTGTTCGGTAGTCTTAGCATCTGTGATCCCACCTGCAGGATATGGTCCCATCACAGTCAAAATATAACCATCAGTGGGCACAAGAATAATAGTTTTCAGAAAAAGCATCCTTACAAAACTGCCAGATGATTCCGTAGAGAAAACTTGAGAATTTCCCAGAGATGACTGAGGATGAACTCAGTGATTTGACAATGGGTATTTACCAGCTGAAACAAGCCAAATCCTACACAGATGAACATTTTGACGACAAAGGATCATATGAGATAATGGCAAACAAAAGAGAAGATGGTGTTCTCAAAGCACAGATACGTTCTCGCCACACGTCTAATAAAACATATAACATGTGGGTTGAATATACACAAGGACTGAACCCAATCACTGGATGGTATTGTGGGTGCATAAGTGGAGCTCGTACCGTGGGATGTTGCGAACATGTGGCTTCTGTTCTCTGGTATTTGGGATATTACCGGAACAAAACAGAAAAAAGTGAAGCAAAACCAAGCCGGGAACATATTGATTTTGTTTATGATGCTGCTGTTGACACATGGAGTACATCTAGCGATTCAGAGGAAGATCAGTAAATTAACAAATTCTTAAACATGTCCTGAGACCATACGGGCTTATATTTAAGCTTAGTATCAGTCTAAAATTAGGTTCCACAACATGAGCAAAGCCTGCTTTGGTGGTCAAAAATTTTTGACAGTTGACGAATGTTCCATTTGCACCTTGAAATTAAGAGTTCATAAACAGCCCCCCCCACCCCCCCCCAAAAAAAAAAAAAGGAAATACTAGCATGCACTTATAAATCAAATGACTTCTTTGTCCAGATCTATTTAATAATAATTGCATGGAATCGGTTTATTTACTTTCAAATGAAGTTGTGAGTACTACAAACGGATAAATGCACTCCGATTTAAAAAAATGGGTAAAACCAATTTCAGGGGCAGGTAACTCTTTAAGTTTTATGAACTAACAATAATTCTGACATATACCTAGAATGACTATTACATCAACATTATATTTATGAAAGATCTTTGAAATAAGTTGAAAACTGTAAAGGTGTTGTGGTTTTTCGTAAAGTTGGGGAATAAAAATTACTAATATTTGGATACAACTTACAAGCGCGTATAAACTCTTCTCTTGTTTGATATTTATAAGACTGTTATCACCGGCTGTTATGCCTAAAAGGGTTGTAAGCATACGGCAAACATCGTCTCAATTCGCGCACTTTGAACAAAAATAATAGCATTTTTGTTGGTATACCCTTGATGGGGTGATATTACCCCTCCCACTTAAATAGTGTATACAGCAAAAACCAGTGGACCAAAGAGTCTAAAAATTCACCATTAGACAGTCAATATGTACCAATTTGAAGCTACAAAGTTTAAAGGAAATCGGTTGTGGCCATGAAAACAGCCTTATAGAGACTGCTCCTTTGTTATAACCTTTTTCCGGGGAACTTCTCAAATCTAATTTCAATGAAGTTTTCATTCATTTAAGTGGTAACATGCAACGTGTACAATGTATTCCAAAGGGCAGGGAATAATATCCATGTGTGTGGATTGATCATTTAAAACATATCATGATATAGTTTTTATTTATTTATTTTTTTTTTTGGTTTTACGGCCCTTTCAAGATTATTTCACTCATATCGAGCCGATCGTTAATCAGAGGTGGGCGAAAACCGGAGTACCCGATATAGTTTTTATATGTACATATGTAGTGTTAGTTAATTCAGAAATAAAGCACAATATGCCTTTATGGCCCATGAGCATATAGTGTAAATAACATTTATACGAACATTTCACGTGGTGAAAATGGAAGATATCATCATTTATCTATTGCTTGAAGTGAGGTTTAACGTCCCCGTCAATACTATTTTGCTTGGGCAGGCTTAGTTATATAGCTGTATATTACCAGTTTTCCAACACAAACATCACGAAAACACGCCAATATAATTTTGACCCCCTTAAACCCTACTTTTATATAGTCAAACTGGGGTTTACAAAGGTAATCTTTATTTTTCTTATTTCTGCTCTAAACATTATAGATTGTGGGAACTCGTTGGTCTAACAAGTGCCCACAATCTATTTTTTTAGAAGAAACAAGAAAAATATAACAATTTTTCATCTTAAAATTTTCGTTTTTTCGGAGGTAAAGTTTGCAATGTATTTGTATAGGCGTATTTTCGTTATGAATACAGAATTACATATTTTGAGACTCCGTGCTAGCTTTGAGCTTCGTTATTTTGTGCGACGTTAGAAAGCAATCATGTGCAGCGCAGAACCAGGCGTGTAAAATGATGACGTCACTTACACGCAGAGCGTAACGTGACATTTTCACACCATCACGAAAACACGCTTATATAATTTTGGCCCCCTTGAATCCCACTTTTATATTCTAAAACTAGGGTTTACAGGGGTAAACCGTATTTTTCTTATTTCTGCTCTAAAATATAGATTGTGGGTACTCGTTAGAACCGCGGTACTCGTGAGACGGTTCTTACGAGTATACACAATCAATATTTTAGCAGTAAAACTGGGGTATACAGGGGTAAACCTTATTCCTCTTATTTCTGTTCTAAAATATAGGTTGAGGCGGTTCTAACTAGCACCCAAATCAAATTTTTAGCAGAAATAAGAAAAATATCACACTTTTTCATCTTAAAATTTTCTTCCTTTATTTTTTTGGGGGCGGGGGGGGGGGGGGGGCGGTAAAGTTAACAATGTATTTATATAGGCGTATTTTCGTAATGCTTACGTTTGATGAAAAGACTTTATTGGAAGTAATAGATATATATATATAGTTCGAACAATTTGACATGAGACTGACCTTTATGCAAGGAATAAATTAGTCAATGTTATCGCCTAACACGCCGGCTTTCGTAAACTTCTCGTGAATTTTCGGTATCTCGTGAATTGTGATTTGCGACCCATTTACCTACCTACCTGTATGAAAGCCCCCGCCCATAGGGGCTTGAAGAAATATCGAGAGCAGCGAAGGTTCTGGCGAGACTGCGCGGATGCGCAGGCTCGCCTGAACCTTCGCTGCTCGCATAGGCGATAAGTACCAAAATCGCTTGACGGGGCCCATTTATCCTTCGATATACCGTCGGAAACCGCCTTCAAACCGGCCATCATGATGTAACGTCGACTTACAGTTTTACGCATCTCAAAGCGTTTTGAGCAAACTAGTATAGTTTTTTTTACAAAATAACTGAATAAGTACCTTAGAATGGGGATAACATGTATTGAAAATTGTCATTTGGGGAGGAAAATTGTCGATTTTACCGTCGCAAATTCCAGTTTACGGCTCCGCTGGTGCGTCCGTAAAACGAAATTTCCGACCGTTAAACACCGATTAACCTCCCCAAATCACAATTTTGAATGCAGTTATCCCCTAAGTACACATTTTTATCACCCTTTAATAGCAAAGTCAATTTTCAATACAATTATTCCCATTCGGTTGTTTTGTTAAAAATTGTACTATTTTGCTTCAAGCGGCAAGGCTGTGAGCTGGTTTGTGAATTGACGTTACATGGTGGCGTTGTTTTTTTTTTTTTTTACATTATCCAATCAACCGTCGCCTTACATACGCAACTGAATTAGAATTACAGTTTACCATGATGAATTCGAACTTCCTTTTGATTCCAAAGACAACTCTTCATATTGTTCCAGATATCCACATATTTAGGGCAGTGTAGGGATTTCTTTTCCTCGTTTTATCTGGAAAAGGTATGTTGTGTGTACACTTTAGAATCGCCTCTTCTAATGAGTGCACACAACATTCTTTATGTTTATAGAAGATTGGGTGGAATTCCCAAAATGCATCCTGGCCTGACGCTATGAATAACATGCAGTAGTTCTCACTCCCCCTGCCTCGCATCACGTGAACAAGTCCGTGAAATGAAGACCCCCCTAAACCCCAGTTTATATAGAGAAAACTGGGGTTTACGGGGGTCTTCATTATTTTTCTTATTTCTGCTCCAATACATAGGTTGTGGGTACTCGTTAGAACCGCCTCAATGAGGCGGTTCTAACGAGCACACACAACCTATGTTATGAGCATTTATAAGAAAAATATGGCAGATTTTCATCAGAAAAGTAGCCATTTTGGAGATGTGAAAAATGCACTATGTCGTACGGGTGTGTTATCGTAATGGAAACAAATTTTTCATGGTTCCATAGGGCTGTTGAAGTTCCACTGTAACTCTCTGCATGCTGGGTATTTTTTCAGCGACCGACATTTTGAAATATTATTCTTATTTTCTCAGAAAACAATACTTGAAATTTTATGCAAATTATCTCAATTACGATGAGATTGCAAATCGTGTTTTCTAAAGAAAATAAGAACAATATCAACAGTTTGTCGTCTGCTGAATTGGTCCGGAGAGTTGAAAAGGTTAAGAGTTCACAGACGCTGCTGCAGGATACACGCCTTAATCCTCTTACCAAGACAGACAAGGTGTCCATTGTAAGCACCTGGGGGTCGCGCGTCTCAGTGTTGGCTGGAAATGAGTTAAGCCGGTTATTTTTACCTTTGACCCTTAAAACGCGGCCGCAATTTAAGCAAGCAGTACAGACTCTGTTCAGACAGCGTTTGTCTCTGTGTGTCTCCGTGTGTAGACTGGGAAAAACGGTTCTCGATCACGACTTAGTTGATTTCCGTTAACCCTTCAGTTCCCGTACTTGAAGCGTCTGATTTAGGTCTACATAATTTGTCGATGTCCCAATTAAAGTGGCACTTTTTTAATAAACAACACATAAAAGCTTTATACCAGTTCACTTGCGTATATAACGCGACGTCCGATTGGATGATGTAAAATCCTGCAATATACTGTCGGAAACCCGACGTCATCATTTAACGTCGTTTTCCATTGGCTGGTACATGTACACATGTATTTGGTTTTACGCATCTCAAAGCGCATGCAGCTTGGAGCAATATAACACACTTTTTAATGAAAACAACTGAATAAGAGCATTAGAATGGGGATAACTGTATTGAAACATTGTCATTTTGGGAAGTAAATCGGCGGTTTTACGGTCGGAAATTTCGTTTTACGGCGACGCGTTGACCAGCGTCGCCGTGAAATGAAAATTTCGACCGTAAAACCGCCGATTTTCCTCCCCGAATGAAAATTTTGAATACATTTATGCCCTAAATTTTCGCGCGGCTTAACTTTACTGGTGAGTAATATGGATAACAGCAATGAAGCCCTGATCAGTACTGCTAACTTTGGGTCGACTGATAAGCCATCGATTCAAAATGGTCGTTTAAGCATACAGTTTACGATATGCATCATCATCATCATCATTCATGTAAAATTAGGCTTTATGCACAGGTAATTAGCACTCACTGCCCGTCCATATCCAGAAACCGTTTTCTTCCTCTTTCGATATATACAGTAAGTGAGTGTTTGAGTTTTACGTCCCACCAAAGCGAGGGTCATACGTTGACGGGACCTCGGTTTAAAGACTCATCCGAAAGTCTGGAGAAGGCCGGGATCGATCTTGCGATCCCTGGTTTACAAGGCGAGTAGCGTAACCACTACGCCACGGAGGCCTCTCGCTATATACAGTAAAATTCTATTAAGACCACCTAAAATTTAGACTAAACTTGCTTTTAGAAGCTTATTTAGTAGGTTGCAGTTATTCGTTCATTGTCTTTTCTGCATACCGTGTCCTCTGGTAAGAGACAACCTTTGGGACTGTTCAAAAGTGGTCTTAAAGACCACGTTTGAACAGTCCCAAAGGTGGTCTTAATATAGGACTTTTACTGTATTTTGTATAAGAAAGACTTGTACATGTTCGAGTAGCTCACGAAAGAAACTTCTATGTTTTCTTTTATGGGCCGTCAGAGTGGTGACAAGGAGATCGCGGGTTCGATACCTGTCGGATAGGCAACGTTCTTTCGCGGAGAATGACCATGAAACCTTTTCGACGGTCATTCTCTGCCTTCCGCAGTTCTCTTTTTCTGGCAAAACATTACGAAAACACACCTATACAAATACATTGTAAACTTTACCGCCGAAAAAAAAAAAAAGAAATTTTAAGAAGAAAAATGATGATATTTTTCTTATTTCTGCTCCAAATATAGATTGTGAGTACTCGTTTGAACCGCCTCACTGAGGCGGTTCTAACGAGTACCCATAATCTATATTTTATAGCAGAAATAAGAAAAATAAGGTTTACCCCTGTAAATCCCAGTTTTACTACACAAAAGTGGGGTTCAGAGGGATCAAAATTATGTAGGCATGTTTTCGTGATCGAACGTTCAGGCTTATTATAAGCCTTTCCAGCAAATGTGGTTATTTAAAGTGATCGACTCGATATGATCTGAAAAGACTTGGCCGTTAAATTCCGAACAATCAAACTAACAAACAAACAAATCTTCTATATGCACATGAGTGTCTATGTGTATACCAAAAACCGATAAATCACGACTTAGGGCGTCTTATGTCATCATAGACTGCTACACAGACTTCTATTTTAAAATCTATTCAATAATAGATGGTCTGTGTAGCAGTCTAATGTCATCACACTCTATAATGTGACGCCATTAGCAACATGACGTTAACGAAGTGAGCTCATGCTATGGCTATAGTATCTCATACCATGACTATAGTGTATAAAGCAGAAGCAAATAGTGGTTAGTACCGTTTGGATATAGTCCCAAACACGCTCAGCTTCCTGAAAATGTTTTTGTTTTTTTGTGTGTGTGTGTATCACACTTGAAAAGATTCAGAAGCAAAGTTCATCCACGAAACGGCGTACGCCGATGCTTGGCATGCGTCTCCTTTATGCCGAATCATTTGTTTACCGGCTTACGCCGATCACTTTGTGTTCGAGTAAAAGGAGTGCGTTTCATGAACAAGCAAATCTGCATATGAGCTCTGTCGTGCGATTTCCAACCGTATCTAAAACACAGCAGACGACATTTTGATTTTCTGTTGTTTTTTTTTTTTTTTGTTTTGTTTTGTTTGGTTGTTTTTTAAGACAATGCATGGAGACAATTTTAATGAAATGCCAAAATCTTTTAACAGGGGAAAGTAAGCAAAACTATGATCAATTTGTCGTCTGCTGACTTAAACCTGGAGATGGTTAGACCAAAAATGCGGTGAAACTCCGCAGAAAGGGAGGAAATATCTTACAGGATGAGTTTCGTACTGACGTCATTTCATTTCAGAATTATATAGGCGCATTTTCGTGATAGTAATAAAAGATCTTACATAAGTGTTCATGTATTATTGGATTTATTAAACTCGTTGAGGAAAAGGGATAAAATGCGAGGCTTTGCCGAGCATTTTAACCCTTTTCCTCAACGAGTTTAATAAATCCAATAATACACGAGCACGAATGCAAGATTCTATTTATCATATGACATTTAAAACGCATTTTATTCACGATTGTTTTACAAAAATGTCAATATTCCACCATTAGTAAACGCGACGTCGATAAGGACGTCGTACATGTAACGTTACGTGGCGTATCTAACGAATTTGCATATTTAATCCACTAGTGAATTATCGAATTTATTACATGGCGTTATTACACATATTCAGTACTATATTTAACATGATAACCAATGTTTTGCATGTGTGATAATGCTTGTTTCCATTTCCGGTTATCAACCCTCGACCATTATCTGCCCTCAGGCTAAAGCCTTCGGGCAGATAATGGGGTCTCGGGTTGATACATCGGGCGATAACCAAAATCCCATGTGATAATCTCTAATTATTACACTCTCAGACGCGACGTCATATGATAAAGACGTATACCCTTTAAAGACTAAAACTTTACCACTCTCTAGGTTTAAGTCAACAGACGACAAATAAATCATATTGTTTCCATGCCTTGTCCAGTGGAGATAATTTGCATAAAATGTCAAAACCTGTTGAGAACTAGTTTTAAAATGTCGACTGCTGAAATTTTTAACCAAGATTGCTAAGCGTTAAGAATATCGATTTCCATCATATTTTAAGAATGACATTTGTATCAGAAGCGTTATGCTTGGTCTAAATTTCTTATTTCTGCTTCAACAATCAAGCAAAAGAAATATCAAATTCTAAAAATAAGCCTTTGTTGTTGTTTTCTAGCTCGAACTTCCTGCGTAATAGAAGATAAACTGTTTTAATATGACTTATTAAAAACAGAACAAAATGGCACACACGCATATACGACGTCTATTAGCATACGACATGTACACCCGGGCAATATAATGGTGCCTTTCAGGTTTTAACATCATTTATTTATTTATTTATTTATTTATATATTTATTTATTTATTTTCAAATATCAATTCATGCCTTTTGTTTCCTTTTTTCTCATCACGCTAACAAGTCCGTGAAATGATCACCCCCTTACACCCCACTTTATACAGAGACAACTAGGGTTTGTGGGGGTAGACATTATTTTCCTTTTTTTTTTTTGCTCATAGACATAATTTGTGGATACTCGTCAGAACCCCTCAATGACCCACAATCTATGTTTTGAGAATAAATAAGAATAGTATGACAAATTTTCATCAGAAAATTGACCGTTTTGGAGTTGTTAGAAAAATGCATTATTATGACGCACGCGTGTAATCGCAATGTGATTCAGTCATACATCACGTGAACAAGTCCGTGAAATGAACACCCCCTTACACCCCACTTTATACAGAGAAAATGGGGGTTTAGGGGGGTAAAGAATATTTTTCTTATTTCTGCTCCAAGACATAGGTTGTGGGTACTCGTTAGAACCGCCTCAATGAGGCGGTTCTAACGAGAACCCACAACCTATGTTTGCAGTATAAATAAGAAAAATATCACATATTTTCGTCAGAAAAGTAGCCATTTTGGAGATGTAAAAATTGCACTATATCGCACGGGTGTATTATCGTAATGAGATATTTTGTGAACCTGACGCCTCATTGTGGCAGTTCTAACGAATTCTTTGAGGAAAAACAAGAAAGTAACGGAGAATACCAGGTTTGTTGTCTTTTGATATCAAGTTTATCAGGCAAGGCTTCGAGAACGTTTGTGTAATCAACTTTACGATCAGTTATCGATTGTCCTCAGTGCTTTCCAAGATTTTGACGTTCAATTATCAGTCCATATATTAAGTGTCATTTGACTAATTTTTCTAATTTTCCAGCAATAATAACTTTTTTTTCCAATTATTTCCAGGATTCCGGATCAGTCATAAAATTACAATGTCACGTTGATCTGATAAAGCGCACTTGTCCTTAGGACAGCATAGCTTTATCCAATGTGTTGCAATGCAATCAATATAGGGGGTAACTGATTATATTAATTCTCATTGCATGATTGCTCCAGATAAAAAATCCTATCGTACAGTAGTTAACGATTGGGACTTTATGTTGTTCACACTGAATCACGCGACGTCACATATTTATCACATGGCATCAAAATAAACCATGCTTCTCTTCAATATGATTGGCGATGACGAAGTTATGACGTCAACGACGTGACACTATACCGCTGCTACACGTGTAATAGGAAAACTGCTCTAAAACCGGAATTATTCATCAAAAATGAATCACATGAACAAGTCCGTGAAATGAAGACCCCCCTATACCCCAACTTTATATAGAGAAAACTGGGGTTTACGTGGGTATACATTATTTTTCTTATTTTTGCTCCTAGACATAGGTTGTGGGTACTCGTTAGAACCGCCTCATTGAGGTGGTTCTAACAAGGACCCGCAACCTATGTTTGAAGTAAAAATAACAAAAATATCACTGATTTTCATGAGAAAAGTAGCCATTTTGGAGATGTGAAAAATACACTATGTCGCACGAGTATGTCATCGTAATGAATCGGTTGTTTTTTCTGATGAAAATGTGCACTACTTTTCTTATTTATTCTCCAAACATAGGTTGTGAGTGCCCAGTTTTCTCTATACAAAGTGGGGGTTTGGGAGGTGTTCATTACACGAACTTGTTAAATGTAGCATGGTGATTACAGAATGAACAACATTAACCCTTTTTGTACAAATGTTGTTTTCCAGTTTCCCCGTGTCGCGGGTCGTCAGCTGGTGGGGTCCCAGGGAACGAATCCATGCTGGCACTACACCGTAGCCGTTCGGTGGTACCCCTATTCCCCGTTGCCGGTGAACAGGGAGACCATCGCTCGGCTCCAGCCAATTTTGTACAAATGGAATCTTCCTCCTTATATATAGCATGAGTCCATTTCAAAATTTAGGGGTGTCAGGTTGTGTTTCCTTGAAATTTACGTCGAAAAATGGCTGAAGTTTATGCAAACAGTGTAGGCCCTGATCAGACGCTGTGTTCTGCGGCGTCTGATCTGGGCCTGCACTGTTTGCCAGGGTACCCGTTTTGGGGTTTCCGGTACAAAATTGGTTACGGGCTAAGTTTGTGACCCGAAGTTGTTCAAACTTCAATAAAAAATCTAATTTATCTTCGTTTTCATAAGGAAACCCATGTTTCTCTTTATAGAGGAGGACTCAGGTTCGGTTCCTGCCGGGGTCGGCAACTTGAGATTGATCATGAAACCCTTTCTACGGTCACTCTCTCCCTTCCGCTGATTTAAGAGGGGCAGTTGTCAGTTTCTGGCGAAAGAATGTGCACTGTACTGGCTAACCGCTTACGTATAATAGAAGTGAAGACAATGATCAGGAATCGATACAATTAACAGAGACACCAACGGGAAAGAAACACAAACATGAAACAACAGACCCTAATGGAAACATCAACAGCGGAAAGCCAAAAGGACAGTTACTTTCCCACAAAATGACCAAGTGGCTATCCAAAGGAAATAAATATAAGCGACACAAACACTCAAAGACAAACCATAACAAAAATAAACTGCGACAGAAAAACCGCCTTGGAGGAACGGTCAGTGAAACGAACTCCACTGTGGGGCTTAAATCGATTTTCACGTGGCCACACCCCCCCCCCCCACCCCCCACACACACCTCTTACTTCCGTCGCGATTTAGACAATTAATTTGTTCAGTCCGCATGAAGGCCTCCTAACGCATCAGTGCAACATCTCCATTAACACAAAATCAAACAACCACAGAGATGAAACAACGATGAGGACTCGACAGCAAGAAACCACTGAAATGCTGCTAAAATGCCTGCCCAGGAAAAGTGTGAATAGGTAAATGACCGCCCAAAATGACCTAAATAGTGTTGACTGGGCCGTTAAACTCCAATACAAACAAACAAACAAATATAGAACGGGGTCATTACATGGCTTTTGTTAAAGTGAGAAGCATACTGCTAATTTTACCTCAACTGAAATTAAAGCAGAGTATACGGACGACCTACATTACGATAACACACCCGTAAGAAATAGTGCATTTTTTCACATCTCCAAAATGGCTACTTTTCGGATGAAAATCCATGATATCTTTCTTATTTATACTGCAAACATAGGTTGTGGGTGCTCGTTAGAACCGCCTCATTGAGGCGGTTCTAACGAGTACCCCCAACCTATGTCTTGGAGCAAAAATAAGAAAAATAATGTTTACCCCCGTAAACCCCAGTTTTCTCTACACAAAGTGGGGTGTAAGGGGGTGTTAATTTCACGGACTTGTTCACGTGATAAATAGTCTTCGCAGCTGTTTTCCGCCAAATTTATGGTCATTTTACGACAAATCCCAAGTAAACAAGGCGATTTTGTCTATGTTTCGTTAACGAAAAGTAGAAGTAAAACAAAGATCAGGAATTGATACAATTAACTTACTCCACCCATAAAAGACACCAAAGGGAAAGAAATACAAACATTAAGCGACCAGACCGTAATGGAAACCTAAACAAAGGAAGGCCATAAGGACAGTTACTTTCCCACAAAATGGCCATATGGCCACCCAAAACCAAAAGACACAAGTGATACACACAGTTAGTAACAAACAACAACATAAATAAATCGCCACAGAAGAGCCGCCTTGGAAGATTTCCACTGGGGGGCTTAAATCGATTTTACGTGGCCACAATCTGAAGCATACATGTATGTCAATGACCTAGAACAAATAAGTAGATGAAGGTAAGAAAATGATGCTCGGTAGGAGCCCTAATCGGTCCCCGCCCATTTGGGCTTGAAGAAATAGATGGGCTTCATGATGCTTCCACGCAGAGCTGAAACCGACCCGTACACGCGTGCTGGTAAAGCGCTTAGCATGTCCAGGCAATGCGGTGCGCGTCGGACCGTCCATGCATATAAACCCTGTTGGTTTCATTGGGCGACAGGGCTTGAGATGTCATTTCATCTCAATATCGGGTAAAAGTCCCACAAAATTGGAAGCAACGTCTCCAAAATGACCTTTACAGTGTTGACGGGGATGTTAAACCTCAAATAAAACAAACAAACAAAGGAGCCCTCATTGAGCTTATTTGTCCGTATCCCTTTTTTTACATAGAGAAAAACGGGGTCCATAGGGGTTAATGTTAGACTGGAAACAGTCCATTCATTTAATCATTTCACTTATAAGAATATGCTTATTGATTAGCTCAAAAGCAATGACTTCCATCCCATAGCACCAAAATCAAAAGTTTTGGAGATCAGAAAGTATTAGAGAGGAGAATACTATAAATTCATTGCTAATACAAATGAGAAGATATTGGTTAAACGTTTGGACTGATTCCAGTCTAGGGTTATGATAGTTTTTAAAAATCGAATAGTTTTAGACGAGCTTGTGGCAGATTACATGTATTCATTTTTAGCTCACCTGTCACGTAGTGACAAGGTAAGCTTTTGTGATCACTTTTTGTCCGTCGTGCGTGCGTCCGTGCGTGCGTGCGTGCGTCCGTGCGTCCGTAAACAATTTCAAATAAGTATATCTCTAATACCCCATGGTCAATCTTGATCAAATTTCATGAGAAGCATCATCAGGTAGGGGGAAAGGCTGCATAAGGTTTTTGGGCTGATCAGATTGGAATTCTGGTTGCCATGGCAACATGTAGCTCCCATAGACTTACAATGGGGAAAAAATAAAATATCTTCTTCTCTGAAACCACAGGGCCAAGAGCTTAGATATTGAGCATGTATTAACGGCCAGTGATCACCTACATAATTCCTGCCAATCATGCCCCTGGGGTTCAAATTGGCCACGCCCCAGGGCCCCTTCGCTCCCATAGACTCATAATGGAACAAAAAAGCTTCAAAAATCTTCTTCTCGGAAACCACAGGGCCAAAAGCTTAGATATTTAGCATGTAGCAACGGCAAGTGGTCACCTACATAATTCCTGCCAATCATGCCCCTGGGGTCCAAACGGGCCACGCCCCGGGGCCCTTTAGCTCCTATAGACTCATAATGGAAAAAGGCTTCAAAAATCTTCTTCTCTGAAACCACAAGGCCCAGCTGAGATATTTGGCATGTAGCAACTGCAAGTGGTCACCTTCATAATTCCTGCCAATCATGCCCCTGGGGTCCAAAAGGGCCACGCCCCGGGGCCCCTTAGCTCCTATAGACTCATTTGTCAGCCTCGATAGCGCAGTGGTTAACGCGTTCGACTTATGATCGAGAGGTTGTGCGTTCGAACCGACCGCCGGTATCGAGGTGTGTCCTTGGGCAAGACACGTAATGACACTGCTCCACTCCACCCAGGTGAAAATGGGTAGCAGTGGTGTAAAAGCCACTGCCTCTCTCTCGTGCGCGTGAAAACAACCGGAATGAGTGTTCGAGAGCGATTCAATAAGCTTGAAGCTTTCATCGCAATCGAACTAAAATAAATTGGTATAAACTAAACTATAGACTCATAATGGGAAAAAAAGCTTCAAAAATCTTCTTCTCTGAAACCACAGGGCCCAGAGCTTAGATATTTAGCATGTAGCAACGACAAGTGGTCGCCTACATAAATCCTGCCAATCATGCCCTTGGGGTCCAAATGGGCCACGCCCCGGGGCCCCTTAGCTCCCATAGACTCATAATGGAAAAAAGCTTCAAAAATCTTCTTCTCTGAAACCACAGGGCCCAGAGCTTAGATATTTAGCATGTATTAACGGCCAGTGATCACCTACATAATTCCTGCCAATCATGCCCCTGGGGTTCAAATTGGCCACGCCCCAGGGCCCCTTCGCTCCCATAGACTCATAATGGAACAAAAAGCTTCAAAAATCTTCTTCTCGGAAACCACAAGGCCAAAAGCTTAGATATTTAGCATGTAGCAACGGCAAGTGGTCACCTACATAATTACTGCCAATCATGCCCCTGGGGTCCAAACGGGCCACGCCCCGGGGCCCTTTAGCTCCTATAGACTCATAATGGAAAAAGGCTTCAAAAATCTTCTTCTCTGAAACCACAAGGCCCAGAGCTGAGATATTTGGCATGTAGCAACTGCAAGTGGTCACCTTCATAATTCCTGCCAATCATGCCCCTGGGGTCCAAAAGGGCCACGCCCCGGGGCCCCTTAGCTCCTATAGACTCATAATGGGAAAAAAAGCTTCAAAAATCTTCTTCTCTGAAACCACAGGGCCCAGAGCTTAGATATTTAGCATGTAGCAACGACAAGTGGTCGCCTACATAAACCCTGCCAATCATGCCCTTGGGGTCCAAATGGGCCACGCCCCGGGACCCCTTAGCTCCCATAGACTCATAATGGAAAAAAGCTTCAAAAATCTTCTTCTCTGAAACCACAGGGCCCAGAGCTAAGATATTTAGCATGTAGCAACAGCCAGTGGTCACCTACATTATTCCTGCCAATCATGCCCCTGGGTTCCAAATGGGGATGCCCCGGGGCCCCTTCGCTCCCATAGACTCATAATGGAACAAAAAGCTTCAAAATCTTCTTCTCGGAAACCACAGGGCCCAGACCTTAGATATTTAGCATGTAGCAACGGCAAGTAGTCACCTACATAATTCCTGCCAATCATGCCCCTGCGGTCCAAACGGGCCACGCCCCGGGGCCCTTTAGCTCCTATAGGCTCATAATGGAAAAAAGCTTCAAACATCATCTTCTCTGAAACCACAGGGCCCAGAGCTGAGATATTTGGCATGTAACAACGGCAAGTGGTTACCTACATAATTCCTGCCAATCATGCCCCTGGGTTCCAAATAGGCCACAGCCCGGGGCCCCTTAGCTCCCATAGACTCATAATGGAAAAAAAGTTTCAAAAATCTTCTTCTCTGAAACCACAGGGCCCAGAGCTTAGATATTTAGCATGTAGCAACGGCCAGTGGTCACCTACATAATTCCTGCCAATCATGCCCCTTGGTTCCAAATGGGCGATGCCCCGGGGCCCCTTAGCTCCCATAGACTCATAATGGAACAAAAAGCTTCAAAAATCTTCTTCTCGGAAACCACAGGGCCCAGAGCTTAGATATTTAGCATGTAGCAACGGCAAGTGGACACCTACATAATTCCTGCCAATCATGCCCCTGGGTTCCAAACGAGCCACCCCCGGGGCCCCTTAGCTCCTATAGACTCATAATGGGAAAAAGCTTCAAAAAGCTTCTTCTCTGAAACCACAGGGCCCAGAGCTGAGATATTTAGCATGTAGCAATAGCAAGTGGTCACCTACATAAATCCTGCCCCTGGGGTCCATATGGGCCATGCTCCGGGCCCCCTTAGCCCCCATAGACTCATAATGGAAAAAAAGCTTCAAAAATCTTCTTTTCTGAAACCACAGGGCCCAGAGCTTAGATATTTAGCATGTAGCAACGGCAATTGGTCACCTACATAATTCCTGCCAATCATGCCCCTGGGTTCCAAATGGGCCACACCCCGGGGCCCCTTTGCTCCCATAGACTCATAATGGAAAAAAGCCTCAAAAATCTTCTTCTCTGAAACCACAGGGCCCAGAGCTTAGATATTTAGCACGTAGCAACCGCAAGTGGTCACCTACATAATTCCTGCCAATCATGCCTCTGGGGTCCAAACGGGCCACGCCCCGGGGCCCCTTAGCTCCTTTAGACTTATAATGGAAAAAAAACTTAAAAATCTTCTTCTCTGATACCACAGGGCCCAGAGCTTAGATATTTAGCATGTAGCAACGGCAAGTGATCACCTACATAAATCCTGCCAATCATGGCCCTGGGGTCCAAATGGGCTAGCTCCGGGGCCCCTTAGCTCCTATAGACTCATAATGGAAAAAAGCTTCAAAAATCTTCTTCTCTGAAACCACAGGGCCCAGAGCTTACATATTTAGCATGTAGCAACGGCAAGTGGTCATCTACCCAATTCCTGCCAATCATGCCCCTGGGGTCCGAATGGGCCACACCCCGGGGCCCCTTAGCTCCCATAGACTCATAATGGAAAAAAAGTTTCAAAAATCTTCTTCTCTGAAACCACAGGGCCCAGAGCTTAGATATTTAGCATGTAGCAACAACAAGTGGTCACCTACATAATTCCTGCCAATCATGCCCCTGGGTTTCAAATGGACCACACCATGGGGCCCCTTTGCTCCCATAGACTCATAATGGTAAAAGCTTCAAAAATCTTCTCTGAAACCACAGGGCCAAGGGCTTAGATATTTAGCATGTAGCGACGGCAAGTGGTCACCTACATAATTACTGCCAATCATGCCCCTGGGGTCCAAACAGGTGAGCGATATAGGGCCATTGGGCCCTCTTGTTTAGCAAAAATATCGAAGCCTCTGCCTAACAACTGGGAATCTAAAACGCCTCTCTTCGAGCGCTTGTCACCCGTTACACATGCGCTTGCGACGTCTCTTATGAGAAGCATTTACTTTACTGGTGTGTTTTTTGTTTGATTTGAAGTTTAACGTCCCCGTCAACACTGTAAAGGTCATTTTGGAGTCGTTGCTTCCAATTTTGTGAGACTTTCGTGCAATTCCGCGTGAAGATTAAACGGGATTAGCGCTTTGAATTCTGATGCCACCAACAGGGACATTGATTGTGTAATGAGAAAAGTGTCTTTGACATTTTCCGTTTTGTATTCTTAAAATGCCTGTGTGCAGCTTATCAGTATGGCTAACCGCAAGATCTCTATAGGTTTCTTCTACATATCCACGAACAGCACAGGCCCTCGAGAGACTGTGCTTATGCAATCTACCAGTGGGCATTAAGTCTTATCATTGCTGTTCACGACCACCCCTATCTTTGGAAACAGTGTATATCCAAGTCAGATGGCTTCTGAATCTGAGGATCTACACTGTTTGACATACAGTTTATGGAATTGTAAGAATCAATTACTTGAAATAATCTGATTGGTTCAAAGTCAGAAATGGGTTTGGCTTAATTGAATATTCAGCAGGAGAAGGGTTAAAAAGTATATTTTCAATTATTTTGTAGAGTAAATAATGCTTGATTACGATAAAACGTCCGTGTGATATTATAAGAATCTGATATTCTAGCACACCCGACAAGGAAGTCCGTGTTTTTACCCTGGGATAGAAATTTATGTTCTGACCCTGGTGTTCCGACCCAAAATCGAATATAATCGCGTGTTTGATAAACGCACGGGTTGAATACGACTTCCTATGCGCCGTCGTTAAGGTTAACGTCACAGCACGTTACGTGCCGGTAATAAACATCCATCTTGTGTCATCACAAAATGGCGGACGTCGGTAACCGAAGTGACTGCAGCATTGAAAATGTGCGCTAAGAAATGGAATGTATACAAGAAAAAGAATCCTATATGGGTGTGAGGGGTGGATAGAAAAATCCGTCCCTCGGGATCACTGTCCGGCATCACTCGGCAAGCCTCCTGATGCCGGACAGTGACCCTCGGGACGGATTTTTCCATCCACCCTTCACACCCATATAAGATTCTTATATGGGTTTCTGTTGTAGATGGGAGTTTCCAACCCTTGGGATGACCGTGCTCCGCCAGCACGGTCATCCCTCGGGTTAGAAACGCCCATCTACAACAGAACCCCTTTTTGGATTCTTTTTCTTGCACAACACCTCCCAAACATTTCCATTTTATTTTGTAGCAAATAGCAGAACAACAGACAGTATTTCTTTTCTTCTTTTAAAGATTTCATACAAAAGTCCTCTATTCAGAGTCCTTTATAAATTAATGAGTCAAATAAGTATGATTCTTGTTGATTTTTTAATTTCGCTTCTTTTTCGGGGGGGGGGGGGGTAGTTTTGACAGCTCGCACATGTATATTGTTTACAAAATAAAAGTAGTGCGGAAGTACTTCCGGCAGTTAAATAGAATTGAAGCGCACTTATGTTAGTTACCTGGATCGGAACACCAGGGTCAGAATATAAATTTCTATCCAAGGGTAAAAACACGGATTTCCTTGTCTGGTGTGCAAGAAAGTGCCTTCTTTCGTACCTCCATGACGGTCAATTTATGATAAAAAATTTTCTTATTTATACTCAAAACTTTTTTCGAATGCTCGTTAGAACCTCGGATGGGTCCGAGTTAGTACCGATTTTAACGAGTACCAACAACATGTTCAAATAATGAAATTTACGTGTTGTTTGAACATGAATTTCGAAATTTTGATATCACAAGATGGGCTTTGTTTTGTTTACCTTACGTTGAGGGACGTAGCGTAGTATTTTAAAATTTTATGATGCCGTCAGAGGGTCATTGTGTAACCGGCGTCATTGTAAATAACATGCTGAACTAGTCGCCATGTTGGTTTGCCGATCGGTGTTGAAGAGTTTATATGGTGTTTATATGGAGCTTTGGGGCGGTTTCGTTACAGTTTACCATTGGAATCGTAAATTATGCAAGAACAACGATCATCCATGGTTATTCCTTTGCCATAACATTTGCCAGGGCCCTCGGAAGATATTTGGACACTCGGCCTAGCGGCCTCGTGTTCAAACAGCTTCATCAAGACCCGGCAAATGAAACGTGATCCCTATAGTACAAACATATTTTACTGCAACATGATAGGCAATGGGGTTTGCCACAAGTTCTCGTAACATTAGTTAGATCCTTATAACAACTTATGCTAAAATACACTTGCTATATTCTTCTTACAGAAAAATACAGTTTCAAAGCAGTCTGACCCATATATCAACTGAAGACTTTCAACCTTATATCAACTTGAAAAAAGTGTAAGTATTATGAAAGAGTGTGAATCAGTCCATTTACAAAATTGTCATTCTAGAGACACAATAGAAATTAAGAACGATACAGGAGTAAACCTTAGTTTTCTTATCTCTTCTCTAATATATAGATTGTGTGTACATGTGCTCGTTGGAACCGCCTGGATGAGGGATGAGGCGGTTCTAAAATGTACCATTGTCTATAAATTGAACAGAATGTAGACAAATATCAAAATTTTTCATCTGTTTTTTTTTTTTTTTTTTTTTTTGCGGTAAAATTTTCAATTTATTTGTAAATGATGGTTGGTGCTTTAGTCATTTGCCTCGATAAATGATTATCTCTGTGCGGTCATTGGTACAGATAGCAAAGGAAGACTGTATCTTAACCCTCGACCAGCTGAATATCTATAAATGCCACACCCACTACTGATTATCAACCAATCAAATTACTTGATGCAAATCATGAGATGAATGACAAACAATAAAGATCCTGATCAGATGGCTTCTTCAGACGCCATCTGACCTGGATCTTCATTGTTTGAAAGAGAAGGCATATCTGGGCTCAGCAGCACAAGGGTTAAACATATTTCGGAGAGACTCACTAGACGGACTAGGTTTGCATTCAACCATTTCTCACAAACCAAATTTCTTGGAAACTCACCTTTGGGCGATTGTTTGTTAGTCGACCCAAATTAATATCGATTGCTATCAGTGCTTTGATGAACAGTTTTATAAAAAATTCTCCATGTTTTACTATGGCAAAAGACAGTGTTATGCAATTTGAAAGTAACCCCAAAAATGTATCCAATTCCTTCATTACGAAAACACGCCTATACAAATACATTGTAAACTTTACCGCCGAAAAAACGAAAACTTTAAGATGAAAAATTGTGATATTATTTTAATTTCTGCTCAAAATATAGATTGTGGGATCTCGTTAGAACCGCCTCGATGAGGCGGTTCTAACGAGTACCCACAATCTATATTTTAGAGCAGAAATAAGAAAAATGTTCACCCCTGAAAAGCCCAGTTTTACTATATAACAGTGAGGTTCAATGGGGGGGGGGGGTCAAAATTATATAGGCGTATTTTCGTGATGTATAGGTCAAACACAAACGTATGGAACTCCGAATTTGAAAACAAAATATCATTGATTCAAGGAATCGAAGGGCGAAAACCGAATCAAATTATTTTTATTAATCCGGAGATATAAAAATTTGAAGTTTGAAATATTTACTGAAAATAGAATAACTTCCAGCTGCCTGATTAATATCCATGAGGTATTCTATGATATCATAGATTCACATTATTATTTTTTTTTTAACTTTTTTAAATATGATCTATCTTGTGTTTCATAATCCTCAGTTACTATATAATTTATTGAAACTAATATCAACTGACATGCTAAATAGGTTTCCTCCTATATTCAATCCCAAGCAATAAATTCAGAATTTAAATAAATCAAGAAAATTGCTTACATTCCAGTTACTATGTTCGTAAGTATATGGAATAACATACAGGCAGAGCTTATTGGTCTGTTTGAAAGGCATGTAAAATACTTAATGAAATGAATTAAATGGTAGTTTTAAACGTTTCAAAAATAATTTAAATTTAAACTTAAAAGTTTTAATTTCGAATTAAACTTCTCATTTAATTCCTAAATTATGCCCAACATAAACAGTAACAAAAGAGCAAGAGAAATAGGGAATACCAGGTGAGTGTCTTTTGATTTCAAGTTTATCAGGCAAGGCTTCGAGAACGCTTGTAGAATGCGTTCTCGAATGCAAGCCTGATAAACTTGATATCAAATGATACGAATCTGGTATTCTATTTATCAGTTTATCCCCTTGTACACTTTTAAACTAGCAATTTACGATCAGTTCTTGATGGTCCTCAGTGCGTCCCAGCGAGTATTGCACTGTGGGTCTAAGTAAAAGACAATTCAAACGACGTTACTTTTACAGGAAAATAGGTGTGTATCAGATATAAATTAGCATTACTTTAGATCGAATGGGCACCCCGCCCATCGGGGCTTGGATAAATATATTGGGCTGTATGATGCTTCTACACAGAACTAGGACCGACAGTGCATGAGTTTTTGGTAAACCGCTTAGAGAGCCTGAGCCTGCCATAACAAATTGGTGTGAGTCGGACCGTCCTTGCATATAAACCCACGTAGTTTGTTTGGGCGGCAGGGCAAGAGACGTCTTGTCATCTCAATGTCGGGTAAAAGTCCCACAAAATTGGAAGCATCGTCTCCAAAATATCTAAATAGTGTTGACGGGGACGTAAAACCTCACCTAAACAAAAAAACAAGGATCGAATGGGATTTGTTTTTGTTCGGTTTCAATAACATGACCCTGTATGTCTGATTTCACTCTGCTTTAATAATACCAAGAAATTTTAAAAATTATTTTTATTGCTTTTTAAATAAACTTCACTTTTTTTTGCAGAACTATAACGAACGGAAGTTTAAGGTACATTGAAGAGGATAGTTTTCAATACAACAGAGCTTTGAGAATTCTGTAAGTATACATCGCGTGAACAAGTCCGTGGAATGAACACCCCCTAAACCCAACTTTATATAGAGAAAACTAGGGTTTAATGGGTATTTTTTTTTCTTATTTCTATTCTAAGACATAGGCTGTGGGTACACGTTAGAACCGCCTCATTGAGGCGCTTCTAACGAGCACCCACAACCTATGTTTACAGTATAAATAAGAAAAATATGGTTTTCATAAAAAGAGATGTGAAAAAAATGCACAATGTCGCCACTATGTCGCACTGTCTCCTACCTATCTACCTCTACTATCTGTTCTAACTCCCTTTCTCTGGGAGATGACACAAAATGACACACAAGGGTTGACATGTTAAATCCAAAACAATCAACCAAACGGAAAATGCTAAAAGATCGCCATAGACATGTACACTGCTCAAAATAATTAAGGGAACACAAATCTTTTGAAAACATGCTCACCACTTCAGCTGGTTAACAGACTTTGTGACATATCTGGCATTGGATGGTGTGTACATGTACAAGGTTTTTACATCGAGTTTTCAGCTTTACCCCCAATTCATCATGTTCATAAGGATCACGTGATTTAAGGGGGTTACAGAAATAGGTAAAACCAAATCGTAAAAAAACACGCACAGCACGGGTCGGTCGATTTTCCCTGATCGTAGGCTGGGAAAATGTCCTGACTCAAAACTTCCTGTACTGTAAGCAATGAGTGTAGGGCCCTGATCAGACGCCACGTTCTGTGACGTCTGATCTTGGTTTACACTGTTTGTCAAACCTAACACATGATTCAGTCCAGATTATATGGATAACCAAAAATTGCCATCAGAGGAGATGGCAAATCTCCCGACGAAAAGCTAATATGGTCTTCAGTAGACTGTTCACAAATAGAAAGTGCACCAGAATTACAACACACTGGTAAGCCCATAGTATATTTTGTATATGTAATGTTTATTGAGACTATACATTAACAATTGTGGCAAGTACCAGCAATTTATCTCAAAGGGTAATGGAGTTATAGCCATCACAAGATTATACTGTCAGGGGAGATAACTCTTAAACCAACGTACTCAGAATTGTGGTTCTTGTACATGACACGCCAGCTCAACTTCATGTATACCTGTTCCAAGTACCATCAATATGTCTCAAAGGGTATTCGAGATATGGTTATCACAAGGAGGTCGTACTGTTATATTGAAAGGGGAGATAACTCAAATACCACAGCACCAAGAGTTGTGATTCTTGCACATGACATGCATTCTATACATTGTGGCCCCCGCCCATCGGGGCTTAAAGAAATATTTGGGCTGCATGATTCTTCCACGCAGAGCTGAAACCGAACCGCACACGAGTACTGGTAAACCGCTTAGAGGATCTAAGCCTGCCCAAGCAAAGCGGTACGAGTCGGCCCGTCCATGCTTATAAACCCTGTTGGTTTTATTGGGCGACAGGACTTGAGATGTCATTTCATCTCAATGTCGGGTAGAAGTCCGACAAAATTGGAAGCAACATCTCCAAACAGTTTACAGTTTTGACCTTTACAGTTTTGGCGGGGACGTTGAACCTCAAATAAAAAAAATCTATACCTTGTATTTAATTGTGCCAAGTTCCTTCAATATATCTCAAAGGGTACTGGAGTTTGATCACAATGTGGCCATACGATTATATTGGAAGGGGTGATAAATAAAATACCATAGCACCCAGAGTTGTGCTTCTTAGGCATGACACGCCGGCTCCCCCTTGTCCACAATTGTGCCAAGTACCAGCAATATACGTCTCAAAGGGTTTCGGAGTTATGGCCATCACAAGGTTATATTGTCAGGGGAGATAATTAAAAAAACCAGGGCACCCAGACTCGTTGTTCTTGCATACGACCCGCCTGCTTAACGTCATGTACACCTGTACCAAGTACCATCAATATATCTCAAAGAGTATTGGAGATATCGCCATCACAAGGTAGTGATTCTATTTTATTTGAAGGGGAGATAACTAAAAAACATGGCACCTAGAGTTGTGGTTCTTGCGCATGACACGCCGTCTAAGACTTGTGAACAACTGTGCCAGGTACCATCAATATATCTCAAAGGTTATTGGAGTTATGGCCATCACAAGATACATGTGGTCACTCTATTTTATTGGAAGGGGAGGTAACTCAAAAACCATGGCAGCCAGATTTGTGGTTCTTGCGCATGACACGCCGTCTAAGCCTTGTGATCAATTGTGCCAGGTTCCATCAATATATCTCAAAGGGTATTGGAGTTATGGCCATCACAAGGTAGTCATTCTATTTTATTAAAAGGGGAGATAACTAAAAAAACTATGGCAGCCAGAGTTCTAGTTTTTGCGCATGCATTGTGCCAAGAACCATCAACGACGCTTAAAGAGTATTGGAGTTATGACCATCACAAGGTTGCGTCTACGGACGGACGGCGTTCGTACGGACGCCAGGCTGATCGCCATATCCCCCGAACTTATTCGGCCGGAGGATAAAAATGCGGATTTCCTACAAATTAAAGTCATGTGGACATCAACAACTAACATTTACTGTGCGTATCAACCACCAGGCTTTGCCAAAGTTAGATGCCTAAAACAGAACGTTTACGAAAATGTTCCCAGTACAGCGACAAAGTTTGATCGCACGACATAAAAGAGATTATTATTATTATTATTATTATTATTATTATTATTATTATTATTATTATTATTATTATATAGAGAAGCTTACATGAGTGTTCATGTATTATTAAATTTATTAAACGAGTTAAGGAAAAGGGATAAATGCGAGGCTTAGCCGAGCATTTTATACCCTTTCCTCAACGAGTTTAATAAATTCAATAATACATGTGCACGAATGCAAGATTCTATTTATCATATGACATTTAAAACGCGTTTTATTCACGATTGTTAAAAAAATGCCAATATTCTTTAAGAACGTTGTACATGTAATGTTACGGGACGTATTTAGCTAATTTGCATATCTAATCCACTAGTGGATTATCGGAAATATTACATGGCTTTATTACACTCCCAGACGCGAGGTCATAGGATAATAATAATAATAATAATAATACTATTATTATTATTATTATTATTATTATTATTATTATCATCATCATCATCATGATTATTAAATTCTGTTTTTATTTGATTATTTTGAGAAGTGTAGTCATTATGCTCCATTATATTTCAGCAATCTGAAGGACAATAACATTGAAACATTATCATGGCGAATCAATGAACCCATTGCTTTACAAAGATTGTAAGTATCATTTAACACTGTATTTAATCCTTATCACGCTAAATAATTTAAGTTAGCCACGCCCATTTCTGGCTTGGAACCAATCACGGCACTGTATTTAACCCTTATCCCGCTGAATAATTTAAGTTAGCCATACCCATTTCTGGCTTTGAACCAATCAGATTACTGCATGTTATTTATTGCTACAAATTCGCAAACTAATTGCCAAACAGTGTAGATCCTGATCAGATACCTTCTTCAGAAGTCATCTGATCTGGATCTACACTGGAAGAAGCCATCTGATCTTGCTATACATTGTTTGCAAAGGCAGGGGTTGTCGTGAACAGCAGACTACGGGTTAAGAAATAGAGGGTCTTACATGAGTGTTCATGTATTATTGAATTTATTAAATAAGTGTAGAAAAAAGTTAAAATGCGAGGCTTCGCCGAGCATTTTATTCCTTTTCTTAAACGCATTTAATAAATTTAATAATATATGAGTACGAATGGAAGGTTCTATTTATCATATGACATTTAAAACGCATTTTATTCAAAATTTGTTTTGAAACAAAAAATGTCTATTTTCGGCCATTAATAAACGCGACGTCGTTAAGGACGTCGTACGTATAATGTTACGTGCCATGTCTAACTCATTTGCCCTGGTTGAATAGGACGTCAAGTACGCCGTCTTTAAGTTTGACGTCACTGCACAGTGGCGTCATCTAAATTTAGAGGACGTCGAAAATGCAAGTGACTACATTATAAAAAAAAAGCCACGCTCAGAAATGAAAGGTATGCAAGAAAAAGAATCTCACATGGGTGTGAGGTCCATTCCTCGGGATCACTGACCGTCAAACGGGCCTCCGTGGTCTAGTGGATAAGAGCACTGACTCAAAATTATCAGGTCTCTCACCGCTGTGGTTCGAGGCTCGCTCGGGTCACATGTGAGACGCCAAGTTCTGCAACGGAAGATCAGGTGTTTTTTCTCCGGGTACTCCGGTTTTCGCCCACCCCTGATTAACGATCAGCTCGATATGAATGAAATAATCTTGAAAGGGCCGTACATGTAAAACAAAAAAATAGTGGATTACGGAATTTACATGTATTACATCGCGTTATTACACTCTCAGACGCGACGTCATATGATAAATGAAGGTAATGTATGAACAACGTCGGGTATAGAGCAAAGTAGGTGAGCCCAAGCGTTTCAGGTAAATTTTCCTCCTGTCCAAATGTTGTTCATACTTCAATGAATGTCAAATAAATTACCTTTTTTCTTAGATTGATATTTTTCATCCATCTGTTTTATTCCAAAAATAAATCAAGAAAACAACTGCGTACAGGTTTTCTTATATACTGACAGTGGATTAGCGTTGTTTATTTTTTTGCACACCAGGGCCAGTTGTTCAAAACTAACGACGTCGTTAGTTAACGTATCGATAAAACTTTGATCATTTATTAAAGCAAATATGCTAAACTGCTCACATTTTTTCAGCAAAAATACCAAAATTTTAAATATTAAACTTGCTCAAACAGTTAACAATATGATCACTAACGAGCTCGTTGAGCTAACGATGCTTTGAACAACTGTCCCCAGATAAGGAAATCCTGCACTTAACCCATGGATTATTCTATGTACCCAGGGTTACGATAAAATCGAAAATTTATCACGTGTTTGATGTGCACTGGTAGAATAGAACGCCACGTACTCGGCAAGCCTCGTGATGCCGGACAGTGGCTCTCGGGGCGCTATCACATCCATGTAAGAATCTTTTAATTTGAGACCGTCTCAGATTAAAAGATTCTTACATGGATGTGAGAGGAAATTGAAAAATCCGTCCCGAGGGTCACTGTCCGGCATCACGAGGCTTGCCGAGTGATACCGCACGGTGATCCCGAGGGACGAATTTTTCTATCTACCCCTCACACCAATGTGGCGGTAGGGCTTGAGATGTCATTTCATCTCAATGTCGGTAAAAGTTCCTCAAAACCAGAAGCAGCGTCTCAAAAAATGACCAAACTGATAATGTTGACGGGGCGTTTAACCGCAGCACAAACAAACCAAAACTTTTTTATCGTACATTCAGTGCCATAACGGCATGTGTGTTGCAAAAACATTTTATCGTACATTCAGTGCCGTAACGACATGTGTGTGGCATGTGTATTTTCGCATTACGATAACACACCCGTGCGATATAGTGCAATGTTTACATCTCCAAAATGGCTACTTTTCTGATGAAAATCTGTGATATTTTTCTTATTTATACTTTAAACATAGGTTGTGGGTGCTCGTTAGAACCGCCTCAATGAGGCGGTTCTAACGAGTACCCACAACCTATGTCTTCGAGCAGAAGTAAGAAAAATATTGTTTACCCCTGTAAACCCCAGTTTTCTCTATATAAAGTGGGGTGTAAGGGGGTGTTCATTTCACGGACTTGTTCACGTGATGGCGTGCGAAATTCGCGAATCGCTAGCACGCCGTCTGTACGTGTAACAACGTAATGATTTTGCATGCATCAACTTTCTATGGAGAAAATAGAAAGGAAAACAGGATCTCACAAAGTCATTTATTCCGAGTTTATGTCGTTATGTGTTTAGAATGCTGCAGAGAAACCCTTTTGTGTGCAACTGTAGTTTACTGTGGATACAGAAGGTACTAGAGAACCCCAAAGGCAGAGTGTATCTTGGAACCCCAGACAAACATGGGACCGTACTTCAATGCGGTGATGGTACCGATCTCGACCATAAAGTATTTGAAAACTGTGGTAAGTAATCTGTCTTCTTCTTCTTCTTCTTCTTCTTCTTCTTCTTCTTCTTCTTCTTCTTCTTCTTCTTCTTCTTAACCTTTTTCTTCTTAACCTTCTTCTTATTCTATCGTTTCCCGTTTTTCTTCATCATCTTCTTCTTTCTTAAAAATTATCACCATCATCATCCTCAACATAATCATCATCAACATCATCATCACCATCACCATCATCATCGTCGTCGTTGTCGTCGTCATCATCATAAAAATCTTCTTCTTCTTCTTCTTCTTAAAAATCATCATCATCATCATCATCATCATAAACCTTTAATAAGACTCGGACAATCCCAGTCAAGCATCTCTCTCTGGATAGCAATGGTGCTGTAGGCCCCTCATGCTGTCAATGAAAACTCAGCCGCCCTGGTTGATCTGAGTCTTCTCTGGTCGCGCAGGCTTTTTTGTAGGCTCTTCGATGCGCCGACTTGTTTGTCAGATCAGCGACATTTCTAAATGGAATGCATTATCTTCCCAAGGGAGCAAGTTTCTTTCGGTTAAAAGTAATGTGATTTGCAACAGGATTAGAAAATTCCTGTCAGACTCGGTTTGACGTTCATTTTAACCCTTTTTGTACCACATGGAATCTTCCTCCTTATATATAGCAGGAGTTCATTTCAAAATTTAGGGTTGTCAGGTTGTGTTTTGATCAAAATTTATTTGGAAAATGACTGAACTTTTAGCAAACAGTGTAGACCGTGATCAGACGCCGCGTTCTGTGGCGTCTGATCTGGGCCTACACTGTTTGCCAACCACCCCTTTAGGGGTTTCCGGTACTAAATGGGTTAAACAGAAAATGTCCTCTAGATGCCCTCCCCCACCATTTAATTATGTCCTTGTAATAAACACGCCTGTTACATGTAACCCCTTAAGAGACCGAGAGAAACTACGTGTGAAAATTTCGTCTGCCTTCGTCGTCTGCTGATTTTTTTTTTTTTTACAAACTTATTAAGATTAATTTTGTATACAAGCGAACAGTGTGGACCCAGATCAAAGGAGCAGTCTAATCTGGGTCCACACTGTGTGCGAAAATGACTTAAAGTAACTGGCAGACGATAAAGCAGACGACAATTGTCGTTTGGCATTTTATGGGTTAATCGCTCTTTTATTGTTGCCAGGGGTGTAATATCATTCCTATTTCTATCTACTCATTAGATCTGAGCCAGTTCTAACGAGCACATGCAATCTATTTTTGATCAGGAATTTAAAGGGGGGCTCAATTCAGAAAACAAAATGAGCTTTTGAGATGAGCAAGATACGGACGTACTGTCATTATGTATAATTAGATCATTCCAACATAGACAGCGTGCGTGCGTGCGTGCAAGTGTGCGTGTGATGAAATTTCTATTAAGTATATAAACAATGTTCTTGAAACATTCACATAGAACCTTAAACTAAAGGTCATCTCTATTCCTCATTAGGAACGACAATCATTCCTTTCAAATCATTTAACTAAATCTTTAGCCTCTGCTGAACGGTCACCTCTCCACTGAAGCCAGCAGCCATTTTCCTATATTTAACATGCCTCTATTTAACAACCCGATTTAAATAGATGGCCAAAATAGGAATACTGTTTTTTCTATAGACTGATATGAGTCGTTGCTGTTGATAGTTACATGTACGCCCATGCATACGGCCCCAACGGCACTGTTTGGGACATCGGCAAACAGTGTAGACCCTGATCAGACGCCGCAGAACGCGGCGTCTGATCAGGGTCTACACTGTTTGCATATAGTATAGGAATTGAAAGGTTAAGTTCCCGTTCAATACCATTTTTCAGCCTATGCTCATAGTCAATAGACCCACCGGTCCTGACCATCACGAAATCACGCCTATATAATTTTGACCCCCTTCATCCCCACTTTTATATAGTAAAACTGGGTTTTTCAGGGATATAAACATTATTTTTCTTATTTCTGTTCTAAAATATAGATTGTGGGTACTCGTTAGAACCGCCTCGATGAGGCGGTTCTAACATGAACCAACAATCTATATTTGAGCTTAAATAAGAAAAATATCACATTTTTTCATCATAAAATCTTCATTTTTTTCGGCGAAAAAAATTTACTTTGTATTTGTATAGGCGTGTTTTCGTACTGCAGTGCTTTGGTTCTTTTTTTTTTCAGATCCACCTGTTCTCGTAATAGAACCTGATAGTATTGCACTCAACGCTACAGATGGTGTGGTTGTAAGATGCACAGGATCCGGTTTCCCTAAACCCCAAGTTTACTGGAATACAACTAATCTGAGATCAAACTTTACGTTAAAGGTAATAGTCAGACTCCAATGGTCTTAGGGCTCCTGCCCATCGGGGCTTGAAGAAATAGATTGGGCGGCACATGAGCACTGGTAAAGCGCTTAAAAGTCTAAGAGGTCAGAGCCTGCCCAGGCGAAAGGGTGAGAATAGGACCGTCAATGCATATTAACCCTATTGGTTGCAGTGGACGGAGGACATGAGATATCATTTCATCTCATTTTCGTATAAAAGTCCCACAAAACTGGAAGCAACGTCTCGAAAATGACCTAAATAGTGTTGACGGGGTCGTCAAACCTCAAATCAAACAAACAAAACCAGTAGTTTGAACACCTTTTAGTAATGCTGGCTAATCAGAGTTGATATGAAAATCGATTATCAGTCTTGCCATTGTGATCGCTAATCGATAAGTAATCACTGAAGATTTGATCAAAATTTTACCTTTCCGGCTTTGACTCCTACTATATGTTATACTTCACCGTATGTATTCGGACAGACAGGCCCGAGCATACACATAATGTGGCATCTCATCAGGAACTGCACTGCTTGTCACTCATTAAGCTATTTCAGACAAAAATTGTATTTTTCAAACAATCGATTACTGGCAAATCAGAAATGATAATCATTTATTTAGCATTTATGGATCGATTTTTGGCCACTCATCAAGCTATTTCAGACAAAAATTGTATTTATCAAACAATCGATTGCTAGCAAATCAGAAACGATAATCATTTATATATCATTTTTCGATCGATTAATCGATTATCTGATTAATCGTGCCGGCCCTACCTTTGGGATCATGAAACGTGTACGTGTTAAGGGTAGTTTTAGCTACTCAGGTTTAATAATAGCGCCTAATCAGGTGACAAAAAGGCGCGAAATGGGGATATAATTTTGATTTTCAGTAAAAAAAAAGCGTTTTCGTTGTGTGTACTGATACGAATCGCCTCACTGAGGCGATTCTAATGAGTACACACGACAAACGTTTTTATCATATGACGTCGTTGATAAGCAGTGGATTACGTCGTGTAATAAACATCGTATGACCTCACGTGTAATAACACTTTGGCGGGATTAAGTAACGCCATGATGACGTCCATGTCAACAATGCATTTTTCGTAGAAAAATTATCAAATATAAAAGGCGATAAAATCAATTTTAGAGTAGTCATATGATAAAGAGAATTTTAGAGTAGTCATATGATAAAGAGAAGGCTCGTTTCATAAATATCATATGGAATGAACACTCGTGTAAGATCCTCTATTTAAAATAAATAAGTTATAAACATATTCATTTAATACTCGTATCTTGAGTGGGGAAATTCCAAAAATCACCTGAACCAGTCCATGAAATAAACACCCCATAAACCCCTCTTTAATTAGAGAAAAATGGGTTTAGGTGGTATACATTATTTTTCTTATTTCAGCTCCAAGACTTTGGTTGTGGGTACTCGTTAAAACCACCCCAATTAGGCAGTTATAACGAGCTCAACGAGGCAGTTGTAACAAGCACCCAAGACCAATGTAGAATTGTCCATGATAATTTTAAGCGTAGACTTTTTTTTTCTGAGGAATTCTGTTCACAAAAAAGCGAACCAGAATTCAAGAAAGGTGTCTCTCTTGTAAAAACGCGAAAAAGAAGAAGAAAAAGAAGAAGAAGAAGACGAAGAAGTTGCAATTGTCCATGTGTATAACATGTAGACAATGCTCAAAACGCACAGTACAAAGAAGAAGAAGAAGAAATCGCAATTATCCATGTGTATAGTATGCAGACATTGCTCAATACACACATAAAAAGAAGAAGAAGAAATCGCAATTATCCATGTGTATAATATGTAGACATTGCTCAATACACACATAAGAAGAAGAAGAAGAAGAAGAAGAAATCGCAATTATCCATGTGTATAATATGTAGACATGAAACATTCATGAAACATATTGAACCGGCTCAATACACACACAAAAAGAAGAAGAAGAAGGAGGAGAAGAAGAAAAAGAAGAAGAAGAAATCGCAATCATCCATGTGTATAATATGTAGACATTGCTCAATACACACAAAAGAAGAAGAAGAAGGAGAAGAAGAAGAAGAAGAAATCGCAATTATCCATGTGTATAATATGTAGACATTGCTCAATACACACATAAGAAGAAGAAGAAGAAGAAGAAGAAGAAGAAGAAGAAAAAGAAGAAAACAGATCGCAAATATCCATGTGTATAATATGTAGACAATGCTCAATACACACATAAGAAGAAGAAGAAGAAGAAGAAGAAGAAGAAGAAGAAGAAGAAGAAGAAGAAGAAGAAGAAGAAAAGAAATCGCAAATATCCATGTGTATAAAATGTAGACAATGCTCAATACGCACAGTACGCATGTATGACTGAACACCGTTTTCACTAGAATGATCTGTTTTGTAAGCGTTACTGTGGGCCTTAACGTTTACGTACAGATAACTTTTTCCTTGCACTCACAATCTGTCTTCGGGGTAAAAATTACGAACTTCCTTCTAAAATGCTTGCCCAGCCGGCAATCGTGTATGCAACGTCGTGTCAACGTCGATGCAATGTCATGACGTTGCATCGACGTTGACGCGACGTTCCTTAGACATAATGTGTCCGCTTGAAAGTGACCATTTCAAACAATAGCTCAGTCAGTGTCTTTAATTCTTTCTTGGTCTAGGCCAAAACATCGTGCATGTAAGCTTACCGAGCTCGTTAGTAGTCGAATAGTTTGCAATTTTTACAAATTTACAGTATCGTATACCGGCCTCGGTATACCGGCCTCGGTAGCTCAGTTGGATGCGTGTCTTAGGACGCGGGTTCGATACCTGCCGGGGTCGGCAATATTCATTAGTGGAGATTTACCATGAAATGTTTTCTACGGCCATTCTCTCCCTTCCGCTGATTCAAGAAGGGCAGTTGTCAGTTTCTGGCGAAAGAATGTGCACTGTTCAGGTTAAAATTACGTATACGCCTGCCCAGGAAAAGTGTGGATTGCTAAACTGACGGGCTCAAAAATGACCTTAATAGTGTTGACTGGGCCGTTAAAGTCCAATACAAAAAACAGTATCGTATACGCTTGAATGCTTGCTTGAAGAAGTGTGTAGCATTTTCATTTGTAAAAGCTGCTCACAGTTTTCAGAAGAAAAAATATCATAATTGGTATATTATTATATACCCAGAAAATGCCCCGTTTACTTTGTACAGAAGTTACCGATCAACATTTTTCCATATTGCCCGCAGTCAAGTTCATATTGCCTTCAGATAAGCAGCCTCGTGCATAACAGGACTACTTTCAAATTTCTCAAAATCGGCAGCCATCTTGTCGTGTGTATCGACTGAAAGAACGTAAAACAAAACGAATATAGGTTTGGACAAAGTGCATAAAGCACATCTTATGCTGTCGAATATGACCTACTTGTAATCTGTTTAGATTTTCAGTCCTTTCTTCTAAGAAATCAGGAGTATTTTGAAAGAAATAAAACCGAGGATTCGGAAAAAATGGCGTCCTGCTTTGGGAAAAGGCAATGTTTTTAATGACGTCACATCCACAAACGTTAACGTCGCATTCACTTTGGCGCCGTTTGGCGTGGATTTTAATGTGTACGGAGACACTTAACGACCTTATTTTCCATTTCAAACCACTTAAAGATATATAATCTGATTTTACGTTTAGATTACTATACCAGGCAATCCTGAATTCTAGTAGACAGTTCAAGTTTTAGGTATATAATAAAAAGGTTATTGACTTTATATTGTGAAATATTTGGCACTCGTTCATATGGCGGAGACGCACGAGCTTGCCTCCTTCGCCATATGATCTCGTGCCGAATATTTCACAATATAAAGTCAATAACCTATAAATATAAAATGATCAAACTTTTAACGTTTTATAAAAAAACAACAACAGGGCCCGGGTGTCTTTCTCGGGGTACTCCGGTTTCCGCCCTCTTCTGTTAAATGACAGTCTAGATATAAGTGAAATTGTTTTGGGAAGCCGTAAAACTAAAATAAAAGACACATGTTTATCATATGACGTCGCAGCTGAGAGTGTAATAACGCCATGTAATAAATTCGATAATCCACTAGTGGATTAAATATGCAAATTAGGAAGATACGCTCCGTAACGTTACATGTACGACGTTATTAACGGAGTATTGACATTTGTGTTAAACGTTCGTGAATAAAATGCGTTTTAAATGTCATATGATAAATAGAATCTTGCATTCGTGCTCATGTATTATTGAATTAATTAAACGAGTTGAGGAAAAGGGATAAAATGCGAGGCTTTGCCGAGCATTTTATCCCTTTTCTTCAACGAGTTTAATAAATTCAACGTTGAAGAAAAGGGATAAAATGCTCGGCAAAGCATCGCATTTTATCCCTTTTCCTCAACTCGTTTAATTAATTCATGTAAGATCCTCTATATATAACGTTATCCGTATGATAAAATGGACACAGTTTGGTTTTCTATATGTCAAGGGTTTTCTTCATTTTCGAACTGTTGCCATTTCTTTTCTCAGGCAAGTGGAGACGGGCTAATTCAGGAGATTCATATCAACAACGCAAGTGCCTATGACAATGGCTGGCTGAGTTGTCTTGGAGACAACGTCGCAAAGAGAACTAGGGAAACTATCAGAATGGAGGTTAAAGGTTGGTGTCTATTTTCGGATCGATTGTTTGATCGGTTGAGCCAAAGTTACTAAGCACGGTGCTTTAGGTGCTTTTCACTGATTTGTACGTAATCCAGGTAACAGTTATTTATAGACGGATCCAATGTTTTGACACGTGACCTTGTTTACATTTCAGTGCGCATGTGCCAATTACCTCCCCTGTCGAGGTACTCTTTCATCTGGTTGGCAAAACATGACTGTTGCCGTTCAGTGTCAATGAGAATTTCGAATATTTATCGTATGATTAAACTCATTTCTTTTCCAAAAAAAATACTGATCCTTGTCAGTTTGTGTTTTTGAAGTAACAAATGATATAGAACCAGTCTCTTCTGACATTTTATCGCACATTTTGTTGCCTAAAAAGCGTTATAAAACTACCCACCATCACGCCAAAACGTAGTCGATGCACTTTATTTAACGAATGGAAATAAGATTAAGCATGTATATTTTCTATCCAATTTTATACGAAAAAGAAGCAGTTTAATGTCAAAAATGGTTTGTGTCAAACAGTTTCGATCGAAAGACGATTTAACAAAGGTTATTACAGAAAATAATTCGTGCTACATCAACAGTAGAGTATGGAACCGGAAGTTTTTTTGCCCACCAGATAAAACGAGGCTAATGACCTTTGACCTTGTGTGACGTAGACTTTGGATGTGTCTATAGCAGCACTATGCTTGTCTGAGGTCAGAGTCTTGTAAGACGGTGCTGGGTTAGGCAAAACGTGTAGACCAAGAGCAGACGACGCGGTACGCGGTTATTCGCAATTTTAATGCACACGCGTATTTAACGCGATGTCTGATTGGATAACGTCAAAACTTTGCGGCAATATATCCTGCGATATATTGTCAGAAACCCGACGCCATCACGTAACGTCGCTTTTCATTGGCTGGCATATGGTTTTCCGCAGCTCACAGCGCTTGCCGCATTGTGCAAAATAGTACAGGTTTTAACAAACAAGAGGCCCATGGGCCACTATGCTCACCAGAGCTCAGGTGGGCACTGCCCTATGACAGCCATGTATTTTAACATGATACCATTTTAATCTACCAGTTATAAAGTCTCCCAAATTAACCACTATATCCAAATGAGCATCCATCTGGACTCAGCATCTAAAACATTAGGCCTTTTATTAAGTAGATGGTATAGGGCATGGACCCAATGGAGCCCTGGTTGGTATCACTAAATGCGTCTTATCATAAGGAATAAGAAAATATATGGTGTAGCAGTGGGGATCTGTATACCAGAGTTATAAGGCCTCTTAAGCGGTGGAGGGGCTGGGGCATGTCCTGTTGATCCCAGAAAAGCCCAAGATTGTTGTCCCTATAAGGACCAAGAATATATATATATATATGGTTTATGGGTGGGAATCTGAATGGTACCAAGAATATATATATATGGTTTATGGGTGGGAATCTGAATGGTTTCTGATATATGAGGCTCTTCTATGACGTGGAGAGGAGAGGAATAGCCCCTGCGACCCCCAAGTGGGTGTGCTATTGATAAGGAACAAGAACATAATATGATTATGGGGTGGGGATTTGAATGTTTTTTTACTGAAATATATGGCCTTTTAAAGTGGAGGGGCAGGGCGCATTGCCTTAGCACAAAGTGACCCCCAGATTGGTGCGACTGAATGAGTCTTAACATAAGGAACAAGAATATTATAGTTTATGGGTGGGGATCTGAATGATTTCTGAGATATATGGCTTTTAATGAAGTAAAGCAGTTGGGCATGACCCAGGCAGTCCGGATGACTCCCAAGCTAGTGTTATTTGAATGTGTCTTATCACAAAGAAGATAATTATATATGGTTTAGGGGTGGGGCTCTGAACAGTTTCTGAGATATATAGCCTTTTGTGAAGTGGTGGGGTGGGGCAAGGCCCTGGCTTGACCCGGAAGACCTCCAGGTGGACGTCAATGAATGTGTCTTATCATAAGGAACAACAATATATATGGCTAGAGGTGGGGATCTGTTAGTTTACAAGATATTAGGTCTTTAATGAAATGAAGGGGTGGAGCACGACTCTGGCACATCCTAGGGGACCGCCAGGTTAGTGTCAATGAATGCGTCATATCATAAGAAACAAGAATATATAAGGTTTTGGGGCGGGGATATGAATGGTTTCTGTGATAGATGGCCTTTTGTGAAGTGGAGGGCAGGGGCAAGGCCCCGGCGCACCCAGGAAGACCCCCAAATTGGTGTCAATGAATGAGTCTCTTCATAAGGAACAAGAATATATATGGTTTAGGGGTGGGAATCTGTAAGGTTTCCAAGATATTGGGCCTTTTATGAAATGGAGGGGGTTGGGCATGACCCCGGCACAACCCGGGGGACCCCCAGGTTGGTGTCACTGAATGCGTTTTATCATAAGGAACAAGCATATATATGGTTTTGGGGTGGGGATCTGAATGGTTTCTGAGCTATATGGCCTTTTGTGAAGAAGAAGGGGTGGGGCAAGGCCCAGGCGCACCCCAGGAGACCCCCCCAAGTTGATGTCAGTGAATGTATATTTTCATAAGGAACAAGAATATATATGGTTTAGGGGTGGGGATCTGTAAGGTTTCCAAGATATTGGGCCTTTTATGGAATGAAGGGGGTGGGGCATGACCCCGGCACATACCGGGGGACCCCCAGGTTGGTGTCACTGAATGCATCTTATCATAAGGAACAAGAATATGTATGGTTTTGGGGTGGGGATCTGGATGGTTTCCGAGTTATAAGGCCTTTTATGAAGTGGAGGGGGTAGGGCATGGCCCCTGCTTAACCTGGGGGACCCCCATATTGGCATTAAAGCATATGGCTGAGAGACATTTACTCACGGAACATTTCTATAAAAGTTTTGTCAAAATATCTGCAATAACTTGCCAGCAAATGCCATTTTTCAATTTTCCCCATTATAAGTCTATGGAAAATCTAAGTTGCCATAGCAACCAAACTAAAGAGCCAAATTTTATAAAAAAACACAAAACCTATAAAGGCAAATATGGTGAATATTTCCAAAAACTCTCAGCCTAATAGAGCATTCGGTTTCTGAGGAGATGATTTTTGAAGTATTTTTTTCTATTTTTTTTATTATGGTTTCCATGGCAACCAATAGAAATGAGCAGTAGGCCTAAAATCATATGGCAGATAGTAGATTGCCCAAGGAACATTTCTATGAAAGTTTGGTCAAAATATCTGCAAAGGTTTGGCAGTAAATGCCATTTTTCTATTTTCCCCATTGTAAGTCTATGCAAACTCTAAGTTGCCATAGCAACCCAACTAATGAGCCGATTTTCATTAAAAACACAAACTTTCAATCCCCCTGCCAAAGGATGCTACAGATGTAATTTGGGCTGAATCGGCCCAGTGGCTTCAGAGGAGATGTCGTTTGAAAATGTTGACGAAGACGACGCAGACGCAGAATTAGACACAGACGCAGACGCAGACGACGACGGACAACTGCCTATCCTATAAGCTCCCCCGGAGCCTTCGGCTCTGGTGAGCTAAAAAACTGAATAAGTACATTAGAATGAGGATAAGTGTATTGCAAATGGTCATTTAGAAAGGTAAATCGTCGGTTTTACGGTCGCAAATTCCGTTTCACGGAATTTCCGAAATTTCCGACCGTAAAACCACCGATTTATCTCCCCAAATGACAATTTTGAATGCAGTTATCCACTAAATGGTACAACAGGATTGCCTATGAGGTGGATCACACACTAGACGGACATAAGGATTACTGTGGCACTGAAATGTAGACCATGCAAACCGCCGAACATCAAACGAGTTAATCTCATTATTAAAACCAGGTTTAAGCCGGAAAAGCAAAGCCGTTAGTGTTTTGTCTCTGCAATGCAGATTAGTAGCATCGTAATTGACAGTGTCTAGACATTTTCCTTATATCATTTCCTTTTATTGCCAGATGCGCCAATTATCTTGACATTTGAGAAGTACCACGCAGGAGACAGGATCTTTGACTGCTTGGAATACGCCATCATCAGTGACCCGGAACCGGAAATCACGTGGTTAAGGGATGGACAACCTCTCGTTCTATTACCAGGTATTCTGGAGAAAAAGCGGTGCCCACTTGATGACGTGTTATTGCCTTCGAAACTGACGAATTTTAAATCATCTGATTTAATTACTGTCGGACAGTCAGTTCACGTATTCAATCAATCTTGAAGCTTAATACAGAGGACCCTCGTTATAACGACAGTATTTGTTCCCTATTATTGTGCCGTTATAAAGAATTTGCCGTTATAAAGAATCCCAATTAGGAGTATGATAGGTAAACAGGCCCTTTTCCCATTGTTACTGCAAGAAAAACAAATGTTATAGACATTTGTTAGAATCGCCTCGGTGAGGCGTTTCTAACAAATATCTATAACATTTGTTTCTTGGAGTATTAAGTTTTAAGAATCGTTCATGAATATGGACTCGATTTGTGCATTTCCAACCCGAGAGAAGTCCACGCCACTCGGAACCAAAGCTAAGCTTTGAGCTTAGAAGTCATTCCATTGAAATTACCGTTATAACGAGTTTTGTCGCTATAACGAATGTCGGTATAAAGTAGGTTGACTGTAAAACAGTCGAGCAACTTGTTTACAGATTCAATAAATTCAGTTTAATCGAATTCGGAAAAAAAACTGTTCGCGCCATCACGAAAACACACCGATATAATGTTGACCTCCTTGTATATAGTAAAACTGAGGTTTACAGGGGTATGCATCTTTTTTTCTTAACGGGCCTCCGTGGCCTTGTAGATAAGAGGGCTGACTCTTAATCATTAGGTCTCTCACCGCTGTACATGTAGGTTCGAGCCTGGCTCGGGTCACGTGTGAGACGCCAAGATCTGCAACGGAAGGTAAGGTGCTTTTTCTCCGGGTAGTCCAGTTTTTGTCCACCTCCGATTAACGATCGGCTCGATATGAGTGTACTTATCTTGAAAGGGCCCTAAAACCAAAACCACATAAAAAAAAATAGTTTACTTATTTCTGCTCAGTAACGTAGATTGTGCGTACTCGTTAGGAACCCTATCGACGAGGCGGTTCTAACAAGTACCTAAAATCTTTGTTTTGAGCAGAAATATAAAAAATATCAGATTTTTATCTGCAAATTTTCATATTCTTTGTTGGTTAAATTTTCAATACATTTGTGTAGGCATGTTTTTGTAATGTGGTCACATGATTAAACGCTCACAATCATGAAAACACGCCCATATAATTTTGACCCCCTTGAACCCCACTTTTATATAGTAAAACTGGGGTTTCCGGGGGTAAACCTTATTGTCCTTATTTCTGCTCTAAAACATAGATTGTGGGTACTCGTTAGAACCGCCTCGATGAGGCGGTTCTAACGGATGCCCACAATCTATATTTTGAGCAGAAGTAAGAAAAATATCACAATTTTTTATCATAAAATTTTCATTTTTTCGCCGATAAAGGTGGCAATGTATTTGTATAGGCGTGTTTGCGTAATGTGCTGTAAAAGAATCAAATCATTAACCTGAGTACTTGTGAATCAATTGATCTTGAGTGTAGAATGGAATGAGGCTGAACTTGGAACATTATATTACGAAAGCATGCCTATACAAATACATTGCAAATTTTACCACCAAAAATGAAAATATTCGGATGAAAAATTACGATTTTTTTCTATTTCTGCTCAAAATTTATAGCAGAAATAAGAAAAAAAAACTGTATACCCCTGTAAAACACCAGTTTTACTGTATAAAAGTGGGGTATAAGGGGGTCAAAATTATCAAGGCGTGTTTTTGTGATGAGTCCAATTCATCACGAACACACGCCTATATAATTTTGACCCCCTTGAACCCCACTTTTATGTAGTAAAACTGGGGTTTCCGGGTTATACCTTATTTTTTATATTGCTGCTCTTAAATAAAGATTGTGGGTACTCGTTAGAACCGCCTCGATGAGGCTGTCCTAACGAGTGCCCACAATCTATATTTTGAGCAGAAATAAGAAAAATATCACAATTTTTCATCATAAAATTTTCTTTTTTGCGGCGATAAAGGTGGCAATGTATTTGTATTTGCGTGTTTGCGTAATGTACATTCCAGTACATATAGGCAATGGAAAAGTGAGTTTTTCGGGCACAATCAATATTTTGGACTGCCCGAAGCCCAGTATCTGGGCCGCCGGGTTGATATGCCTCGAGCCGAAAGTGAGGACCAGTTCATTCAGGCGGACAAGGACCTGGCCTGATGTCAGTTCATAAAATCCGAATTAACACTGAGAATCTACCACAGATTAGTGACTTGCACGTGATGTGTTTCCAGCCAATGGGAAAATGGGAAAACTTGTTGCATTGGTAATATAATTGTTGTTCGAACGTATACATGTAAGTGTCGCATCAGTGAGGCGCTTCTAAAGAACAGGCCACATATTAAAAACAAGAGGCCATGATGGCCCTGGATCGCTCACCATATCCATAGAGAAATAAGTGGGCCCGGGGAGGACCATTATTGACCCCAGGGCTATAATGTGCATAATGTTGAGGGAGGTCTATAAAGGTGAAGCTTCATACCAAATATCAACAAAAGGCTATAATTTGAACAATCTTGGCAATGGTCTACTAGATGAAGCTACACACCAAATATCAAAGGCCTGGGTCTTGCGGTTTCAGAGAAGAAGATTTTTATAAAGATTGTCCTTACATATGCCTATGTAAAACCAAATGGCCCCAGGGCGGGGGCATTTTTGGCCTCAGGGCTATAATTTAAACAATCTTGATAGAGGTTCACCAGATGAAACTTCACACCAAATATCAAAGACTTGGCCTTGCTGTTTCAGAGAAGAAGATTGTCTAAGAGTGAGTGAGTGAGTTTTAGTTTTACGTCCCACCAACAGCTAAGGTCATACGGAGACGGGACCTCGGTTTAAAGACTCATCCGAAAGTCTGGAGAAGCCCGGGATCGATCCTGCGATCCCTGGTTTACAAGGCGAGTAGCGTAACCACTGCACCACGGAGGCTTCTAGATTGTCTAAGAGTATCTCTAAATAAGTCTATGTAAAACCAAAGGGCCCCGGGGAGGGGGCATTTCTGGCCGGAGGGGTGGGGAGCTATTATTTGAACAATCTTGGTAGAGGTCCACTAGATGAAGCTCCATGCCAAATATCAAATACATGTGCCTTGCAGTTTCAGAGAAGAAGATTTTTTCAGATTTCCCTATATAAGTCTATGTCAAACAAAAGGGCCCCGAGGCGGGGTATTTTTGGTTTCAGGGCTCTAATTTTAACAATCTTGGTAGTGGTCAACCAGATGAAGCTTTATACCAAATATCAAAGCCCTAGTCCTAGTGGTTTCAGAGAAGAAGATTTTTCAAGATTTTTCCTTATATAAGTCTATGTAAAACTAAAGGGCCCCGGAGCGGGGGCATTTTTGGCCCCAGGGCTATAATTTGAACAATTTTGGTAGAGGTCTATAAGGTGAAGCTTCATACCAAATATCAAAGACCTGGGCCTTGGGGTTTCAGAGAAGAAGAGTTTTAAAGATTTTCCCTATATAAGCCAATGTAAAACCAAACGGCTCCGGGGTGGGGCATTTTTGCCCCAGCACTATAATTTGAACAATCTTGGTAGGGGTCCACTAGATGAAGCTTCATACCAAATACCAAAGACCTGGGCCTTGTGGTTTCATAGAAGAAGATTTTTAAAGCTTTTCTCATGAAAGTCAATGTAAAACCAAAGGGCCCCGGGGCGGGGGCATTTTTGGCCCAGCACTATAATTTGAACAATCTTGGTAGGGGTCCACTAGATGAAGCTTCATACCAAATATCAAAGACCTGGGCCTTGCGGTTTAAGAGAAGAAGAGTTTTAAGGATTTTCCCTATATAATCCCATGTAAAACCAAAGGGACCCGGGGCGGGGCATTTTTGCCCCAGCACTATAATTTGAACAATCTTGGTAGGGGTCCACTAGATGAAGCTTCATACCAAATATCAAAGACCTGGGCCTTGTGGTTTGAGAGAAGAATTTTTTTTAAAAGTTTTTGGCTCCTGTGCCCTAGATGTGCAACGGACCGGAACCATTTGAACAACTTTGAAAGGGGACCACCTAAGGATCATTCCTGTGAAGCCTGGTCAAAATCTGATCACTGGTTAAGGAGGAGATGTCATTTGAAGAAAAAGTTAACGCACGCACGGACGCACGCACGGACGGACGCACGACAGACCACGGACGAAAAGTGAATCCAAAAGCTCACCTCGTCACTACGTGACAGGTGAGCTAAAAAGAAAAATCCTTTGTCAGTTTTGCTCTAAGTAGTCGACATCTGGATCTATCTATCTATCTATCTATCTATCTATCTATCTATCTATCTATCTATCTATCTATCTATCTATCTATCTATCTATCTATCTATCTATCTATCTATCTATCTATCTATCTATCTATCTATCTATGATGAAAGCCTAAACATTAGTCATGTAATTACAGTAGGGGTCTTTCACCTGCACAGGGGGGTCTCCAGTTAACTTCCCGATCTGAAGGAGGGTGCACTTTTTGACTTCGACCCCTGCAAGCGTATTCGGACACCGAATTAATCACCGCCGCCGAGGATCGAACCGAGTGCCTCTAGTATCATATTCACTAACCACTGAGCTATCACGTTCCACGATCTATGAGCCTGCGTAACTCATGAGTCATTGCACACCTCTTCGCTTAGCTGGACGCTATATGAATGCCCTTGCCTTGTGTCAAGATCATTTAATTGCGTCCAGCAGACTCCGAAGATTCAGTGCATCTGACCAGAATCACCACTCGACGCCAAAACTCGAAGACCCATATTTCCTTGGCGCGACGCAGTAGCTGCATGCTAGTATTCCAAATCGTATTCCCGTTGCGAAGTTGATTAAAACGTCATCGTCAGACTTAGGTTAATTTGCGTATATTTAATCAGGAAATCGTACATTCATTTATACAAAATAATAATTTGGTTGCCACAGCTAAGCATGTGTGCGTCATGAAACACGCCTATATAATTTTTAAACGCCCGTTTGAAAAACGGTCGTATTATGTTATGCCGCCGGCGTCCGTCCGTCCGTCCGTCTGTCCATCCATCTGTAAACTTTTCGTTTCCGGGAAACTCCTACAGTTTACATCCGATCAAGCTCAAACGCCATACATAGTTAGACCATGCTGTGGGGCAGCGCATATTGTTTCGAGGGTACGGTCCACCAAATATTAATAGAGATATGCCCCTTTGATTTTTTTTTTAAACTTTTCGTTTCCGGATAACTCCTCCTGCAGTTAACATCCGATCAAGCTCAAACTTCATACATAGTCAGACTATGATGTGGGGCAGCGCATATTATTTCTAGGTTATGGACCACCAAATAACAATAGAGTTATGCCCCTTTTATTTTTTTTTTGTAAACTTTTCGTTTCTGGATAACTCCTCCTGCAGTTTACATCCGACCAAGGTCAAACTTCATACATGGTAAGACCATGATGTTGGGCAGCGCATATTGTTTGGAGGTTACGGCCCACCAAATATTAAAAGAGTTATGCCCCTTTGATTATGTTTTGTTAACTTTTCGTGTCCGGGTAACTCCTCCAAACAATTATAGAGTAATCCCCCTTTGAATTTTTTGTAACACTTATCGTTTCCGGATAACTCCTCATATAGTTTACATTCGATCAAGCTGAAACTTCATCCATAGTTAGACCATGATGTGAGGCAGCGCATATTGTTTCGAGGCTATGATAGAGTTATGCCGCTTTGATTTATTTTTTAATTCGTTTCCGGATTACTCCTACATTTTACATCCGATTAAGCTGTATCTTAATAATATAACTAGACCATGATTTGAGGCTGCGCATATTGTTTCGAGGTTATGGTCCACAAAATAATAATAGAGTTATGCCCCTTTAAAAAATTGTAAACATTTTGTTTTCGGATAACTTCTCCTACATTTTAGCTCCGATGATGTTGAACTTTACATACAATAAGACCATGGTAAGGAACAGTGCATATTATTTTGACGTTACCCTCTGCCAAATATTACCAGAGTTATACTCCTTTCACAGATTTTTCTAAACATTATGATAACACATCCGTGCAACATAGTGTATTGTTTTCACATCTAAAAAATGGCTACTTTTCTGGTGAAAATCTGTGATATTTTCCTATTTTATACTGCAAACATAGGTTGTGGGTGCTCGTTAGAACCGCCTCATTGAGGCGGTTCTATCGAGTACCCACAACCTATGTCTTTGAGTAAAAATAAGAAAATAAATGTTTACCCCCGTAAACCCCAGTTTTCTCTATATAAAGTGGGGTGTAAGGGGGTGTTCATTTCACGGACTTGTTCACGTGATGACATTCTGTGTCCGGATGACTCTTCTTACATTTTACATCTGATGAAGTTGAAACTTTACATATAGTATATGTGGAACAGTGCATGTTATTTTGAGGTTACGTTCCGCCAAACATTACCACAGTTATTCCCCTTTCACATATTTTTCTAAAGACATTTCGTTTCCCGATTATGCATGCCTCCCACATTTTACATCTGAGTTAGCTGAAACTTTACGTATAGTTAGACTTAGACTATGATGGGGAGCAGTACATATTTCTTTAAGGTTACAGTCCACCACTTATTGCCAGAGTTATGCCAATTTTATTTTGATGTTATGGTCCACCAAATAATACCGACCATGACAATGTGTTGGAGACAGATAGATTGAGCCGTTGAGGGGTTTTAATAGCGCCAGGTAGGAAAATATGGAGCACATATTGTTCCTTGGTTACATTTCACAAACCCAAACTTGTACAACAGTCAGTATTATGTGCTCCATCTTACTATTTGCCCCGGGCGTATAATGGCCCGCTTGCGGAGCTCTTGTTACCCCTTATAACTAACCCATTTAAATATGGTAAAACTTGGGCTTACAGGAGAATGCGTAGCATCTGTATTATCACAAACACACGCCTATATAATTTTGACCCCCCCCCCCCTCTCTTTAAAACCCTCTTTAATGTAGTAAAACTAGGGTTTACAGAGGTACATATTATTTTTCATGTTTCTGCTCAAAAACACAGATCCACCTCGGCGAGGTGGTTCAAATGAGTTCCAACAATCTGTGATTTCGAGCAGTTTTTACATTATTTCTTATTCAGGCAATGATATGGAGATAGTACACACGCCCCAGTTTCAAGATTTCACAACTTTCATTGTGGGACACAGACAGAAGATACACCAGGGTTGTCTGTCCTTCAAGATGGTTAACCCCAAATTACACGGCAACTACACTTTGATTGCAACCAATGAATATGGGACGACCAACAAAACTATACATTACACGACAATGGCGCCTAGTAAGTTTCATAACAACCCTTACCAACAAGCTATTACGATTACATGCCCATGCGACATAGTGCATTTTTTTCACATCCCCAAATTGGATTCATTTCTGATGAAAATATGTCATATTTTACTTATTGTTACTGCAAACATAGGTTTTGAGTGTTCGTTAGAACTGCCTCTACCCACAACCTTTGTCTTGGATCAGAAATAAGAAAAATAATGAATAACCCCGTAAACCCCAGTTTCCTTCATATAAATTGGGGTTTAGGGGTAGTCATTTCACGGACTTGGCCACGTGATGAGTGTCGGACTTAACATCAAGTCGACTTCGATTAGACGCGGTAAGGTCGTATTGATGGCACATTTAATCGTCTCGTACGAGTTGGTCGCAGCCATCAGTTCACATTAATACGAAAACACGCCTATACAAATACATTGTAAACTTTACAACGAAAATTTTAAGATAAAAAAAATATGATAATTTTCTATTTTCCACTCAGAATATAGATTGTGGGTACTGTTAGGCGGTTCTAACCAGTACCCATAATCTATATTTTAAAGCAGAAATAAGAAAATAAGGTATACCCCTGTAAACCCTATTTTTACTGTATAAAAGTGGGGTTCAAGGGAGTCAACATTATATAGGCGTGTTTACGTGATGATGGATTAAGACAGTTTATTTTACCATTCGGTTATGCCATTAAAATATTAAATTTGCAAGTTTTTACTCCAAATTCCTTCTACTACATGCATAAGAGAATGCGTTTTTCATACGATTCCGTTGAAAACAAGACCGGCCCCGACAGCTCAGTTGGTAGAGTGTTCGCTCCGGGGAACGGGAGGTCACGGCTTCGATCCCGGG